>QLOD02000016.1:12114784-12129742 GCA_003260245.2 Sideroxylon spinosum | reverse complement strand
ATATACCCACTTACAGAACAAAGATAACCGCGCAGAACGTCGCTTCCAGCCGCCGGAAACTGACCTTCGGTCGCCGGAAAATATCCATATCTCAGGTTGTAGTCTAGTTTGATTATTCTACTCTTTCATTCGATTTTGGAAAATCGTATATGTGATAGTTCTCACCACTAACATATATGTATATCTCCGTACGGTTTACGAATTCCCTTGGCGGTTGATTCGTAGATATAGATACACATGCATCTATCTGTGTTTGCAGTGCGTGCTATAGAAATGGAGTGGAATTTTTGACAGAACGATCACACTCTCTGGTTGGTTGCCGAGAAAATGTAGCTAAATGAAAGAAAATAAAATTGCGGGTTGAATTTTTCATTTTTTCGGACCCTAGAAATTGAAATCGTCCATCAACTGAACCTGAAACTAGAATTGTTATATTTTCTTCAATTTTCTTTTAGATTATCGGTTTCGATTCAAATTTTGATTTGGATTAATACTTACTACTATGGTAGTGAGAAAGATTTCTACTTGAAGTTTGATAAGAAATAATAATCTCAGGTCACCGTTAGACCTGTATTGACTGTGTGATATGCCGTATCTGGTGCGCGAGCATTTATTTATCGGCAACATCAGTGACGCCGCAGAGGTTCTTCAGAACAGCAGTGAGGAAATCACTCATATATTATCAGTTCTTAGTTCTGCATCGATATCTTTTTTCTCCGAATGGCGTAGAGGTCTATTGATCCCTACCAAAGAGATTCGCAAGGTGTATTTTGAGGGCTCTGAGCCTGAGGATGGTCCTGGTGACAGTTCAAAGAGTTCATTGTCTCAAAGGAAGCTTCTGTACTCCCTGGAGTATGCAGGTAAGGATTTAAAATTGGTGAGGATGGCGGTGCCGCTTAGAGATATGGAGGGCGAAAATTTGTTGGATTATTTGGATGTATGTTTGAACTTTATTGAAGAGCATCGAAAAGCGGGGTCTGTGTTGGTACATTGCTTTGCTGGCGTATCAAGAAGGTATTTGTTCATTTGATATTTTGGTTCTTTCTGGAGCCATCTTGGAATTAATTAATGATTGCAAATGCTTTATTTTCAATGCATTATCTATTTCTGTTGGAATTTGCTTTTTACTGGTGTTATCTTGAATTATCCTGTATTTAGGGTCATTTCTATTATGGATTCGCTTCCTCTTTCACAATTATTTTTGGGAGAAGTATTGCACCTGTTGGTAGAACTTGTTTGAGATCACATCCCGTACATTGCTAGCCAGCCAAATTTCAGTAAGAGCGCATTTTAAGGTGGAAAACTTTTGCAATCTGCCCAAACAAATGGGTTAGGATGAATCCATCTTCGAGTGGGGTCTTTTCTTTAGTTCTATCTCCCTAGAGTTGCTGAATAACATCAAGAAACCTCTCCCTATGTATTGCACGAAGAAAATATTTTCTTTTTTTTGTTATAGTGGTGCAGCTTTTTATATTTTTATTTTCTGTTTGTTTTGTTTAGTGGGTAGGCCAGCTAGTTTCAGATTCTCATCTAGTAGTTGGATTGGTTTTATATTGAGTTTTTTTAATGATAAACTGAGTTTGATATGTAACTTAACATTGGTCCTGTCCCATTCTCTGAATGTTTTACAATTTTGATAATGTGCTGCACAAGCCCTAACATTTTCCAGATATTCAGTACTCAATTTTTTATTGCTTGTCAGTATGTGGATGGGACAATTTTTTCTTCCATTTTCGCTTAAGTAAACTTCTTTAAATGATAAAATATTCTTATTAGAACTTTTCATTCATTTTACAGCTCTCTTAATGTGCCTCTGTTCCAAATGTATGTAAAAAGTTGAAGTAATTATGTTTTTCGATCTCTCTTTACATTGATTCGTGCTTTGGTTGTGTTCCAATTAGCCTTCTATTACTTTAGCTATCTCAATCTATTGCATCACCATCTCTCTTCTGTTTGATTTTTTATGGTATTGTTTGGAAAGATCCTCCTACTGTGCAATTTTCATGAGGTAAATTTTAATTGAATTATTAGTAATTCATGTTCCCTTACCAGCCCTAGGTTAAGAAGGGACTTGCATTTGAATGAAGAGGATGAGCTTTAAGCGAATGATTCGGAGTTCTTAATGAGTGGAACTATGCAGTGCCAGACACGAAATAGATATTCAAAAGAATAAGGCCTTTTTCTAATAAACCTATTCATTTGGACCTCAATAAACCTATTCATTTGGGACCTCGCAGATCTACTCCTTTTCCTATTCAAAAATATAGATGGCAATCACAGAAGGTACCTAGATATTAGTATGTGAAATCACCTATGGACTTGTTCTAGGAGGACTCAACAAAGTCCAAAATTGCTCAAGGTTACACTTCCCCAAAGTCCAACTAAACAAAATAGTCAAAAAGAACACTTCTAACCTATAAAGGTTTTAGTAGACCTTGGAAAGGCCTACTAGTACAATTTTTTCCCTGGTAATACACATGAAGCAAAATGGCGCCAACCACTAATTTATAGTTCCCTACTATTCCTCCTACCCCCCCCCCCCCAAAAAAAAGAAGACTTTTATAGTTTCAGTATTTCTTTATGGCGCTGTCTTCTTAACTGGTTCTACTACTTTATTATAGGATTCTTCAACTAGAATTCAAATGGAATTATCAATGTTGAACTTAATTTAAATTGAACATATCATCTTTGTAATAAATTTTAGTTATTAGAGCATCTTTTAAATTCAAACTAGCAAAGGAAGTTTTTCATCTCTCATTTTTCTAGATTTTGTGGCGCATTTGCACTAGGCTTTTGGGTTCAGGATATAGTTTCCTTTGACAAGCATTCTGGGCACGTGGCTTCTAACCCTTTGCAACTTTACTGATAACATTTATATTCTCACTTGTTAGTCCTAAAAAATTGTATTCATTGGTTTTTACATATAAGTTGTCATATTTTTGGAATCCTCAAAATAGATGTTGTTGAATTATCGAAGACCAATTATGCAGTTTAACATTTTTTGAGAGTTGTCACCGTGTGATCTTATGGTCACGGGTTCGAGTCGTGGAAACAGCCTCCTGCAATGCAGGGTAAGACTGCCTACAATAGGCCTAATGTGGCCTGTCCGGACCTCACATAGATGGGAGATTCGTGCACCGGGCTACCGTTTATTGGCAATGCCATCCTAAATCTAGTATTAGTATTACGTTTAGATGCTTTACAATACTGAATTATGTATTCTCCTTAGTTTTCACTTTTCATCAATATAGTTTTAAATTTATTGGAGTTTCATGTAAAAAAAAAAAAAAAAAACAGAAGGCTCTCAAGAAATTTCTTTTTTCTTTTTGTGTAATTTTTAGTTAAAACTTTATTTTTGAATGAGTGAAATAGAATTCACTTGGATATGAATATTATTTAAGAGTTGGCTGAAATATCTTTACATTGAGATACAACTCAACTTAACAAAGTTTTTCCAAACTAGTTGGAATTGGCTATGGAAACTTCGATATATAGTGGAAAAAGAAATTTTGAGGGACAATGCTGGATACACACATGCACAGTTGGAAAATCACTTTAAAATAATGTAGTGAAACAGAGTAAGTCTTGGTACTCTGTTGATTATTGCTTTTTTAATCGTTATTTTCTGACTTGGTGAAACTCCAAGCTTTTCCGTCCTGGCTTAATGTTCAATAATGCAGTATGCCTGCAACCGTGTAGTTGATGGCTAGGAATAACAAACTTATGCTGCAAATAATTTTGTTCCTGCAAGCTTTAGTTGCATTGCCTTCATCATAATTTTGTTCTTCATCATAATTTTGTTCCTGCATGTTTAGCAAGTGGATGCTACGTGGTGCTTGGATTGTGCCTAATGGCTCTTGGCTTTGCCACGTTGGGTTTCCTTCTTTCGCTAGTGTTACAACTTAAAAGAAAAAGAATAAATTAATTCCTTACTCCTCTCTATTTTTTTTTTTTTAAGCAAGATTTGAGAATGAGTATATATGACACAAAATAGGAAATAAAGAGCCTACAAGGGGCATACCCCTGTATAAGTAATCAAATTGTACATCAGAGTCAGACCATAAAAAGGATTCCTTTTTCTGCATTGTTAGTTTTGGTATAGTTAATCTTGTTTTACTTCCCCTAGGTAGAACTAGTTAGAGGTGTGATAGAAGTGCTCTACTCTTTTTGACATTAATTCTCTTTTCTATATGTCCAGATAAAGAGTTTGTCCAATAATAATTGTAATATCATTCAATGCTCTCTATCTCTGAAGTTGAAGTATTGAAGATGGGGAAATAATAAAATATGGTAAAATAATTTAAATAACAAATATTGAGTAGGCAAAACAGAGGGTTAGTTGTGCTGATTGCCATCCATGAGCTGCATATGCAATTCTCCTATGGCTTCCCTATGGAGGCTCAATGTTCTAGGTATCCTATTAATGTGTTGAGAAAAATTTTCTCGAATTTTTAATTGCACTATGTCCTGTAAACATGTGTATTAGAGATATTGTAAATATAATAGGATTAGATTTTCGCAGAATCATGGTCGTACTTCCATTCAGGGTTATATAGATGCAGATTAGGCAAACTCACCATTAGACGGAAGCTCCACTATTAGTTTTTGTGTCTTTATTGCAGGAAATCAAGTGTCATTGAAAAGTAAGAAATAACTTAAAGTTGTCAGGTCTAGTGTAGAATCAAAATATAGAGCTATGGCTCATACCTTATGTTAATTAATCTATATACATCATATGTTGGAGAAGTTGGGAGTCCATCATTCATAGCTATGAAAGTATTATGTGATAATCAAGCTATAGTAAATCTTGCTTCTAATCCTGTATTTCATGAAAGAACAAAGCATGTCGAAGTAGACTTTTATTTTGTCAAAGAGAAGATACTACAAAATATCATCAAGACTGAAAATGTTAAGTCATAAGACCAATTTACAAACTTATTCATTAAAATGCTTGGGGGTTCTTGGATTACAAACATTTGTCACAAGTTTAGAACGTATGATATATATACTCCAGCTTGAGGGGGAGTGTTAGAGATATTATAAATATAGAAATAGAATTAGATTGATTTCCAGATTGATTGCTTACTAAATAGGAAATGCAATTAGGAGTATTGGTACGATTGATCTTTTCCAAAAGTTGTAACATTCATTTATATAAATATGCGTGGTCTTACCCATAGTTGTTAAGCCATTCCATTCAATCTCTAATCTTGACAATGTGAATATTTATTGAACAGTCGTTTGAATTGATTTAAAAAATCATGACACGCAACATCGTAAGTTTGACTTATGAACTGATGCCATGGAATTACTGCTTGTAACCTAAGTCTGCCATAATTTTAGGGATGAGATTCTCCTATAAAAATAGCAATCCAGATTCATACCGGTATCTTATTTCCTGTCTATGATACAGTCTGATACACCACTCCTCTATCTATGTTCTTTTTTGTATGCTACCTTTTCTTTATTAAGCTATCTACCTAAGTCTCAACCTTTCCGCTTCTCTGTCTTGATATACAGACAGCATTCTCACACCTTCAGATGCTTAACGGCCTCATCGCACGTTTAATATACGGTGACGCCGACTGCGTGTTAAGCATATAGTTGGCATCTTACTTAGCACTTAGACTCGGGCGTTTCGTGGCTTTCGTCCCTATTTCCCTAATGTGAAGAAGTGTAAGAATGTAAAGTAGAGGTGCCGCAGGCCATAGAAACTTGTGCTCTCAATGACATCCCTACTTGAGTTGTTTTTCTGCTTCAGCTTTCTTTATTAAATTAAACGCAAACTGTTTTCCTCTCATGTGTCTTCTGATGAATGAAAAGGCAGTATATATGAAGTGATCAATTCTTTAGCTTAGTATTTTTGCTTGATCAAGATCTAATGGCTTACATCCTTTTTTTGAGTCTGTTCATTGCAGTGCAGCTATTGTTACAGCATACCTGATGAGAACTGAACAACTATCTCAAGAAGGTTTGAGACAATCCTTTGCTTTGGAGTATTGTGGGTCTACAAATTTGGTATTTTCTTGGGGGTTTCTATGTCTCTGTATTTTGAAAATCTGAATGGCAGTGTTGAGATTGATAATTATGATACTCATTGATACTCATCTTTGTTTTGTCATTGGCTTTTTCTGTATTTTCTTTTTTTTTTTTTTCCTATCTACATACTTTTTCTTTTGCAGATGCACTTGAATCTTTACAGCAAAGCTGCGAATTTGTCTGCCCTAATGATGGTTTTCTTGAACAGGTAATATGAGGAGAATTTGTATCAAATTAAGGTCTATAAGCAGAAATTGCAAAGTGCTTCAAACTTTTACTTTTCCCTGTGCTTAGTTTATCATGGATTCTAGTTGCTTTCTTCTTTTACCTCGCAGTTGAAAATGTTTGAAGAAATGGGTTTCAAGGTTGATCATGCTAGTCCTATATACAAGCGCTTCCATCTGAAAGTATTAGGTCCAATTTCTCATTCATTTTTTTTAGTGATATTTTCAGAGATTATATTTCCTTTCCTCCATGATTTTGCATTTGTTTTCCTTTTTGTTTCAAATCTGAATTTGAAGTCTATACTTTTGACAATATAAAATTCCTCAATTTATTTCTAGTGGCTGGACATAGAGTACAGTATGTTGCTAAGGCACAAGTTTGGGATGAGACATGACAGTCAAGGCATCATCCTTTCCCTCTCCCCCCTCCCAGCGTGCGTGCTCACAGAAGGTTGAAAAAAAGGGGAAAAAAAAATAACAGTCTTTTGACTTTTTTTTTGATAAGCAACTGAATATGTTTCCTTAATGTACAAAACCATTTATCACTTCCAAATATTGGCAACACAGCGTTGATGGGGCCTGGAAATTATATGAATTAGATTAGCAGGAAATGGATTGAAAGGTCCTCATCTAAATGGACCTATAGATCAAGGCTGCTGATGAAGCTACAATTAGTTTATTTCTTGTATAATTTGGACAAGGTCATCTAGGGTTTTCATAACACCTAGGAAAATCATTTAGGCTATGCCTGGAACATGGAATTTGTTGGCATTTTTTTTTTTTGGGGGGGGGGGGTGGTGTTGTGTGTGAAGGCATATAAAGTTACTAGTTTGTGTTATATTGCCATGCTTAACTAGTTAATTTTTGTTTTTATTTTTTGACAAATATTAGTATCTCCTCATTTTTCTAACTCAGCTGGAAAAATGAAATAGATTAGGGAAACAAAAGTACTAGTTCATGTTATTTTGTTATGTGTAACTAAGTAAAAATTAATTAGTTTTTTTGACAAATATTATTGTGTTCTAATTTTTCTAACTCAAATTGAAAAATGTAATAAATTTGACTTTTTAACTTTATTTTGATTTCTTACTATATTTCTTCACTTTTCTTTTCCATCCACAAAATTCATGTTGCAAACATAGTTACATGGCATGAAAGAATCGTTATAGGATTTTGTTTATTTAAGAGTTTGATTTTAATCATTTAACCAATCTAGGCTGAAATGGTTTGATTACTCTATTTCTGGCCCAACAGCTTGCCATTTTTTTGTTCCTCCCTTTCTTTGATAAAATGTGTACATCAATCAGGTATTTTATTGGCTAAGCACACTAGTTCTGTTCCTTGTGAATATTTTACATGATATTAGTGGACATTTATACATCTCCAAGAATTAATGCTTGACTAGTTTCCTCTTCTGTTTGTTTTGTTTTTTTGTTTTTTTCCACTACCAATTATTAAGCTAGCATGGAGGGCAATTAATTTCGTAAAACCAACTGTTTTACTGAATTCTTCACCTTCAGCCTCTTTTAACAAACATAAAGGGTATTGGTTGAGAACTTTAGGCTGACAAAAGAATTTCTGTTGATATGAACATTCCCATGACCTTCCTCCAGATTCTGGTTTTTATAGTTTGACCTGCAAGCTGTGGTGCACCTAGAAGCACAGGCATGCACAGGAGACACGAATATGCTGACAAGCAATTTTCAGAAAGTTGGGGTGTGAGACGGCAGGGACACATCCATAAACAATCATTTATTTTATATTCATACTAGAAAAAAATAATTAATTAATTATTTTTATTAATTTATTTTTGTATACATACTTGAAAATGATAATTATTTATCTATTTTTATATGACAGGTGATTCTTACAATCGTGGAGAAAGAATAGACGGTTCTAAATTTGGGGCTGATCCTGGCTCGCCAGAAGAATCCTCCTCTGACGAAGGAATATCTGGGAATAGGGAAATAGTTTCTGCTCCTGCATATCGTTGCAAGAAATGTAGAAGAGTTGTTGCGTTGCAAAAGAATGTTGTGGATCATGTTCCAGGAGAAGGGGAGACATCCTTTGATTGGCATAAGAGGAAAAGTGGCAACCCATTCGACAAGAGTCATGAGATCGAGTGTTCATCTGTATTTGTGGAGCCTTTACGTTGGATGACAACAGGTACAATACATCCCTTCTACATTTTTTTTTTAAAGAATTTCTGATATCTAGGCATTTTGTTGAATGAAGCTGTGGAAATTGTCGAATATTGCCAAACAATCTTTGATTATTTTTTGGGCCCACAATTGATGGGTATATCCTCTATGATGTTTCATGGATAGTGTTTGTAGTCAAGCCTATAAATTGCCAACAGATCATTGTTCTTTTGTTCCTACTTGCATTCGTGGAGGCTGATATCTCTACTAGAAAAAGACCTTTTGGCTATAGCCCAAAACTGTAGCCAAAAATTAAGCAATCGTGGCCAAAGGGCATTGATTACAAGTCGATAGCAGTGGTTTTCGCTGAGTAGCAAAAAGTTCATTGGCTACGGCATGATTGTAGCCATGACTTGGCTATGGCAAATATATCATTGGTTAGGGCATGTATAGAGTGGCCAATAAGGGATACTGAAATCATTAACTATTGCCAATTTTAACTTTTGGTTATATCCTACCCCATGGCAAATATTATTATATAAATTTAATTTTACAAGTTTTTGGGTACGACTTTGGATAGTGCTAATGTCAAAAATTATTTTTTTTTTTGTATATAATATTGCCTATGGCCATGGGTTGTAGCCAATACTATTAATTATTTTTAAATTTTAATTTAACTTATAATATTTCAATAATTTTTTTTTTTTACCTGTATATTGCATTTACAATCAATAACTAATTTGATTCATACACATTACCTGGAATTCAATACGGAATATAACATGTATAATAAATTAATAAAAATGTATCCAAATACATTAAAACTAATAAAAGTATTACACATAGTGCAACATAAAAAATCCATAATCTAAAATCAAAAAATATCTTGAATACTGTATTTTTATGTGTATATATATATATATAATAACATCCCCATATGGTCCCCAAAAAAATCATTCCATATCAATCTTGATCCGAATCCCTAAAATGAAAATAAAATAATGATTAGTTTAATCCCTAAACAAAGCCTAACAAAATTGTAGTGCCAAAGTCACTCTGGACCACAATGCACACAAGAAGCAAACTCCAGTAAAATAGACAATAGTGCATGAAATATATTAGTAAACCAGACCAACAGGACACAACCTGACACAGCCATGGTAGCCAAATGCAACTAACAAACCAACAGCAATAACAAGGCAATCAGTAGTATGCAACAACAATAGAATTAGCCATCATCAAAGCAATAAATAAGTCCAATTTAAATGAGACAGTCTGACCTCAATGTCATCTAATCCATTCAAAAGCCAGCAGAAATGAAATCAGCAAAACAAATACAGACCGGGCTTATTAATAGTCAAATTCAAAAACCTGGGGTGTCACTTGCCATGGAGCTCGTGGCAATATAATTGTTTGGTATGACTTCAAGATTGTCAGTCAAGAGCATTAACCAAATGGGGACAAGAAGCATTTTGGCATCAATCTCAGGATGAGATATTTTTGTTTTTTTTTTTGAAAAAGAATCTCAGGTTGATATTGATAATCAAATTCGAACAAATTCTAGTATGTGAAATGTATTTGATGGATAAGTTCATAAACAATAAAAAATAAATAAATAAATAAAACCTAGGGATCACCTCACTTTAACAATTTCATTTCCATCTAGTAATCACCCATTCACTGAAACTTAAAATGGATCCAATAATAACTCTAGCACAGCCAATTGAGCTGATTCATTCAAACATTTCAATCTTCACATAAATATTCCTCCCATCTAATGTACAAAATAAAGAAATGATCTACCTCTTTCTCAAAGTAGACACGAAATGGGCCAAGTTGAAGCTCCACCATTGAAATCAAAGCTTAGTAGGTTTTGAAAGTCCCCCCCCCCCCCCTCTTCTCAACAAAAAAAATGTACTGTTGAAAAACTGTTAAACAGATTGTTGAGTACGTTTGCTATTCTAAACAAGAGGGGCACCAACTCAAAAAGACTAGAATTGACATTCCAAAATAAGCCCAAAGGTCAAGAAACTGTACCCCGTTATAGTTCTTAAATAAATATACCACGCTTGAATCACAAAGGAAGCAAAGGAGCATGAAGGAAGATCATCCATATCTTACATTTTTATGCTTATTTATTTAATTTTTTAAACATCCTTTAAATCTAGCTAAGACTTTAAAAAAATACATGCACATACATGTTTTAGGCATGCATACGAGTTACTAGTTAATTTTGTGGTATGCTGTTACAGCCCAGGTGTTTTGAGAATGTTTGTATAATAATATCTTTAAACGAGTACCCAAAACATGTCCAGAAGTGTGTCAAAATGAAAGCATCTTGTTTTTTGTTTTCATTTTTTAAGTTTTGTTAGCTAAAATGATGTGAAATGGCGCAGGAAATATTGGAAAATTAGGTGCGTTTCGAGTGGCAAAATGTTCATAAAAATTGGTAAAAGTTGTACCCTTAATTTGCTCAATAAGATGAAAAGTTGATAACTTTTGGAGAATTTTACGGTTTGTTTTTGGGTGAAATTTGGTCCTCCAAACGGAGCCTTAAAGGAAAGGGGAGGATTGAAAGTTCAAGCTTCAACAAAAATAACCACATACTAATTCGCTTACAAAACTAGATTTAAGATGAATACTCAACCCAGACCTCTTCATTACGAATGTGGGAACTTTCAGTGAGATCATAAGAGCATGACCCCAGTAAGAGAGACGGAGAAATCACAAGACCCCCCCCCCCCGGGGGGGAACCTCCATAAAATTATTGTGCACTCGATGTCAGCATCCATTTGAAAACTGGACAAATAAAACCCCTTTCTTATGCTCGGCCATGTCTGAAACACCAAAAAAAGGAAAAAAAAATAAAATTAGGTGTTACACGACCTCAAATATAGAGTAGATTGTTTGAAAAAATGAATAAACTTAAACACTGAATATATATTGACTTTTATCGTTTTTTTATTTATACACTATACCATGTTTCCTAATATTATTGTATATTTTTTTTTGATCTGATTTATTTTGAACTCATTGCCAAAATTACTAGAGGGGGAGCTAGAGAATCAGGTTCTTTTTACATGCCGAAGTAGAGTCAAGTATAATATGTAATTTTTATTAAGCATAAAAACCATTTGAGTTATTAAAATTACCAATACCTTGGCTATTCTGGGATAAGAATACCAAAGGAATAAGAACTAAAACCAAAAATCCATCCAATGAGGAAACATACCAAAGGATTAAGAATTAAAACCAAGTCACCAACACGACTAGTGTTTCCGATTCTCACTTAGTGCCCATTTCCAAGTTTGATTGCACCCTTTTCGTTAATTTATGTAAACTAAAATTTTTGAACTATGAACACTTACTGCAACACAGGGAGCAAAATTGAAATGAGCTCCACAAGCCATAACTTCCAGAGCAGTTGCACCCCCAATTCTCCGAACCAATTCAGCATCCCTACAACACATTCTACACAATTAGCTCTCTCAGGCATTTATACAAACGACTGTCGGAGACGGTAGGAACTTAACTAACCTTGTGGCTCCAAGGCCAGGGTGTGGATTGAACTTGAAAATACAAAATCCTTATTGAAACTTGAACTCAACATTGTGGATTGTTGGAATGCAGAGTGAAACAGTGAGAACAAAATGCCCAAAGCAACAACTAATCCCCGATCCATCTCGACTACTCCGAACAACAAACAATGGCTCAATAATCTTTACATCTTTCTGTCCTCACCATTCGCAGAATGTTTCTGTGCTAGTGAAATAGTAATGGAGTATTGAAGGCAAGGGTTCTCGAAGCACATACACGCATTTCTCGTTCTTTTTACAAAACTGTAGATTCAGCTCTTACCTTAAAGAATCAGCAAAGCTTTGATTGGATTCTCCAATCTTTGCTTGTTTGCTCCTTGTAGAATCACGCCCCCAGTCTATTTCTACCTACTCTTTCTCTCTCTGCCACTTTGTTTTAGTTCCTTCAGTTGACGAAAGAGAGAAAAAGTGAGAGGATGTGGATAAAAAAAGTCAAATATATAGTTTTAGAGAGAGAATGGATGGATTTCTGGAAAGAATAGCTATCTGTTGCTATCTAACACCACCCTGCCTCTTGCTCCGAGGAAAAGCCAGAAGAGGAGGGCTTTTACAGATACGTATGCTTATATATATACATTGACGAACAAAAAGCTGTAACTGCATCCTCATTTTTGCCACTGCCTTTCCCAGATTTGGAAAAAGCACTTTTAAGGCACAAACCAGGCCTGAGTCACTCACCTGAGTCCGTTTAGGTGCTAGAAAAATTGTAGAGATTGCCGGTGTTGGAGAAGATGATGACTCTGATTTCGGCGTCACGTAGAATCGCCAGCTCCTTCGATATGAGAGAGAGGAGAGATTTCGACAGATTGAGGAGAGTTTTTTAGGGCTTACGAGATGGGTTTTTTTGTGGGAACGGAAACAGGATTTTTTTTAATTTATTTACTACTTTTTGGCTTCTATCCATTAAAACAGTAACCAAACTATAAAATTCAAAAACCTATTTGTTACCATAAAATTAGGGCCGTTGCCAAAACACCAAAGCTAAAAAATACATTGGCTACCACAAAATTAGAATAGTAGTTAAATGGAGAAATCATATAACTTTTTGCTACTGCTTGAATATTAATGGTTACGGCTAAATATTTAACTCTGAATTTGGGTATGGCTTTTGTTGGCGGTGGCTAATAATATTCTTTCGCTTTGGTGCTGGGCCGTAACCAAAAACTTTAAAAAGTAAAGACCATGCTCATTGTGCCCGATCTTATATTTATCTACTACAGTGCAAATTCTCTACATCTTTTATTATTCTCCAACTCTCTAATTTCATCTATACTAGTACGCAGGTGTTTGAAATTAGCTTTTTGATACTGTTTTGGTTCTTATGTTATATGTATTTAACTTCTTGGTAGTTTTATAGCTTATCACAATCTTCACTTCATGAACAAAGTTACCATAAACGTTTCGATACAATGCGGTACATAAGTGTACGGTTATTGATACAACTGCGATACAAATTTCACAAACTATGCTTTTTATTTTATATGTCTTTGATTTCATCTATACAACAACTTGAATGCACGTATTTTGATTCTCGTTTATCCATTGTCACCAGTTGAAGAAGGTGCATTAGAGGGCAAGCTTTTATGCGTCCATTGCGAAGCCCGCTTGGGTTACTTCAACTGGTCAGGAATACAATGCAGTTGCGGTTGCTGGATCACCCCAGCCTTTCAACTCCATAAAAGCCGAGTTGACATCAGCACCGTCTGATATTTGAGGGTTACTTCAACTGGTCAGGAATCCAATGCAGTTGCGGTAGCTGGATCACCCCAGCCTTTCAACTCCATAAAAGCTGAGTTGACATCAGCACCGTCTGATATTTCTTCTATCACCTTGATGGGAGATAGAAGACCGTGAAGCGGGGGCATATAGACACCTGACATTTTACCTAATAATAATCTCAAATTATGGTACTTGTTTCATGAATGAGCCATTTTTTTTTTTTTTTTTTCGAATTGATTAGAATCAAGTAAGTTTAGATGTTTGAGGACTCGTTTGTATTTGCTTGGTCAGTACGTTAGACCTTCTGATCATGCTATATGGTCAACTCACGTATAATTTGGCTTTTCCAATCCAAATTTGTTTGGGTTTTGATCTCAGGATGCATGGAAAGATTACCGCAATAAAAGCATAACGGGAGAAGCTTATTTCTTGTTTTTATGCTATGTTTTATAGGTACCATGGAAGTTATATTTATTTTCATTCAAGTATCTTTGCTTGCATTCTAGGGTGACGGTGAGGGTTTGTTCCGCTCCGATCTTGGAGGTCGTACGCTCCATTTGTGGAAATAGTATATCTTTAGTTTGCTCCATTTGTGGAAATAGTATCTTTGTTTTCTTCGTACATTTTCTTTTTCCAAATTCCGTTTAACTCGACACAAGATTTATGAATAAGTAATTGTTTGATAATGAGTAAGGAATATCATCTTTCTATAGTTTGTTCTTGTAAAGAACTTATTTTGAAACTAAAGGTGGGTAACCTGCAGTAATAGACATCCTATCGTACCTAATAAGGCGAATGCTTCAAATCCTGCTTTGAACAAAACTGAAGAAATTATCGGTATAAAAGTATGTGTTGTTCATTAGCACGTAAGAGTTATGCATCATACTCTTGGTTACTTGATTGGATGGGTCTTGGATAATTTTGTCACACTTCGTCATGCATTTGGTTACATTTTTGTCTTGGCAGCCATTATATATTGGTCCTGTTTGGTAACGTTTTTGTTTTTTGTTTATGATTTCAAAATTTTGTAAATTAGTAATAAAAAACATGTTTGTTGAATCTGGTTATGTTTTTTTGTTTCAAAAAAAATGAAAACTTAAGTAGAAAAAAAATGAAAACAAAAAAAAGTGTTTTTACTCTGTTTTCTTTTTCTGTTGTAAATATTTTTATAAATTTTATTACTTTATCTATTTTTGTTTTATCATATTAAAATAAATTACTTTATTCAAATATTTTATT
>QLOD02000016.1:12053269-12068425 GCA_003260245.2 Sideroxylon spinosum | reverse complement strand
GGGTGTGACATAGAGTTTTTAATAGGAAATACAAAACCAAACACAAACTAGAAAATGGTTTTAATCAATCATATATAATCCTATACAATTTACGAAAAATAGGAAAGTTTGGATCTTAGAGCTAGCCATTTGACACGACTACTCAAAAATTATAGTCTGGCTCCAAATAAGTATATGAACTTATTTTAATACACTTAAATGCAATCAATTCAAATTAAGAAATAATAATATAATTATTCAGAATAGTAAATCCCTATTTGGACTGTCAAAATATTATGATCAAGAGCATGATTAGAACATAATTGATAAGGATTGATTGCAGATTGTAAGGGCCTTTGTTGCTCGGATTCTGGCACGGGAATCGGATGCGAGTGTTAACCTAGGTATCAAACATCTCAAGTCTAGAAATAAAAGATATACAGATATGGATCCAAATTTGGATACGGATACAGGGATACGCCATGTAATTTTTTAATTATTTTATAAATTAATATTAAAAGTGTATATTTTTAATTATTTATCGTTTGTCCTTTCTTATCTTTATGTAATTTTTAATTATTTTATTAATTAATATTATAAGTATATTTTAATTATTCATCATTTGCCCTTTCGTCTACTCTCTCTCTCTCTCTCTCTGCGTAATACACAAAATGGAAGGAAAAGAAAGTCTTATGTACATGAATGGAAGAGCAAAAGTCTTGCATAGGGGAATGTTTCTATCAGTATAATTAATGTTAGTGTAATTAATAACTTGCTTGGGACATGTGACTTCTATGTAATACAACTTAATTATGTCTATGTAATCAATACAAAGAAGACAAACGGTTCAAGTCATCCAAAGAACCCATTGGATGGAGAACGCCATGGCCGGAGAAGTCCAAAATAGATGATTCCTTCATCTAAGTATCACAGCAGTATCCGGATTGAAAGTGCCATATTCGATTCCGTATCCGCACCCGAGTGGGTACCCACAGTTTTGGGGGGTCCGCGCAACATAGGTAAGGGCTAATTAAGCTCTCTGATTTTCTAAGTCTATTCTCCAACTTGGTATCAGAGCACTATTTACACACACACACGCACACATACAAAAAGGCAAAAAAAACAACATATTCAAGCCGCTGGTGTCGTCACTCTTCTCAAAGGGATCGTCTCCTTCAAGCGATAATCACCGGTGCTAACTAGGTCCCCTTCGACAACTATCCATGCTCCCACACGTCAATGGAAGCTTCTAAGGTTGGGTTTCACCCACCTCTGTATGTGAAGAGAACACTGACGCGTGAGCTTTACCCATCCCTTCAGCGATCTCTAGTTGTGGTTGCCTAGTGTAGAAACCTCTCCCTACCACCGTATTGTGATGTATATGTGACCCAATTGTCGTCGATTGCTCGATTTCGTCGTTTGGTTGTTCGCTTCTCGTTTTTGAACATCGTCAATTGCTTGGTTGCTCGATTCTCTTCTCGAACATCGCCAGTTGCTTGGTTTGTTGGTATTGTGTTCACCTGCACCTGTTATTGATGGCTGGAATCTGCTTTATGTGATTTACAGTCGTCGGCTGTCATTTGTCTCTCTTTTCATCGATCGTAGACGACACTATTGGCTTCCTTTTTGCTCGTCAACACCACTACATGCTTCTTTGTTGCTTACTGACTTGATGTCGTTGTCCGATTGATGCTAATGGTCGTTACTTGTGGTGTTTCTTGACCTCGGTTCTGTGTTGATTATTGGTTAGTTGCTTTGGTTTTCCTGATCTCGGCTACCAGTGGTATAGTATATCTCTAGACTCTATTTGTGATTTGCTCTACTTGTTACAAGTGTTTGGGTTTCAATATGGCCACTAATCCTGCAAAGTCTAATGTTGATTCGTCATTAGTTCCCATTCCTATAGTATCTGTTATTCCACCTGACAGTCTTCCCAAATCATATTCTAGTGAGAAATTGAATGCAGCAAACTATTTAACATGGTCTCATGCTGTAAGAACTTTTCCCCATTGGCCGACAGACGGACTTCATCACTGATATGCCTTCGGATTCTCAGTCTGTTACTTATAAGCAGGGGCATGCTACAGATGTTATGGTTATGAATTCGTTATAGCATAGCTTGGAGCCCTCTGTATTGCACACAGTGTCATTATGTGAAACTTCGAAAGCAATTTGGGATACCTTGGGTGACTCTTTCTCTCAGCAGAATAATGTTTCTGAAATTTTTAAAGCTTATGAAACGCTCTTTTCTTTTCGAGAGAATGGTCAATCTCTCTTTGAGTATTGCAGCACCCTTAAAGGTCTTGGTAACCGTTTATTATAGTTTCGCCCCTTTTTAGAAACTAAGGCTGATATTATAAAGCAATGGGAGGAACTCATGACTGTTTTACTTTTGGCTAGTCATCATGATAATCTTCGTGGCTATAAGAATCAACTCTTGGTTGGAGAAACCATTTCTTCCATGGCTAATGCATACTCTCGATTGCAACGTTCATCATTAGGTCATCATTCTCGACAGGCACCTTCTGCCTCTAGTGGTTTTGCTTCTGTAGCTTTGGTCGATGGTGAAAGAGGTAATTCTCGTGGTGGTTCTTGAGGCACTGGATGAGGTACAAAGAAATGTGATCATTGTGGTGACGCTAATCACAAAGAGCCATATTATTGGAAGAAATATGGTAGTCTAGAGCAAACCCATCATGTTGTTGTGGAATCCACAGGTCCTGATTCTAGTACTAGTGCTGCTAGCTCGAGTGAACACTCAGTATCCCATTCTGATTCATAGAATCTCTTCTCTGCAATCGAGCTAGATGCTATTGTGCAGGCGCTTCGCATTTTTCACTCCACTAGTTCCACTGCCACTCTAGCTCATTCAGATAATACTACTTGCTTTACAACTTCTACTCCTAAGTGGATAATTGACTCCCAGAGCTAGTACTCATGTCTTAGGCAACCCATTTTTATTTTTTGATTTGACTTAAACTACGCATCGTATTACATTAGCTGATGGGTCCTACCAGTCTGTTGCTGGTAAAGGACCACTCCAGCCTTTTTTCTCATTTTCCCTACCATTGAGTCTAGATGTTCCTAAATTCCTTTTTAACTTATTGTCTATAAGTCAACTCACTAAATCATTGAATTGCTCTATAACCTTTTTCCTTTCTTCTTATGTATTTCAGGATCTTAGGACGTAGAAGACGATTGTTTCGGGATGTGAGCAAAATGGTCTTTACTATCTAGATCCAACCAGTTTTTCTATATCACATTCTGTTTTCAGTACTTCTGTTTCTCCTTTACAACGGCACTGTCGCTTGAGCCATCCATCCCTGGCTTGGCTCAAGTTGGCATTCCCAGTTTAGAATCTGTTTCGAGCCTTGAATGTGAAGCCTGTCAGTTTGGCAAGCATCATAATAGTTCCTTTCCTAGTCATAATAGTCGTCAGTCTGCATCTTTTGATGTAGTTCATACAGACATTTGGGGTCCCTCACAGGTTTTCATTTTAATGGATATTGGTATTTTATTATTTTCGTAGATGACTAATCCCGAATAACTTGGCTATTTTTAATGAAAAATCATTCTGAGTTGCCTGCTATTATTTTGCGTTTTGATAATGAAATTCTTATCCAGTTTGACAAACGCATCAAAATTCTTCGTTCTAATAGTGAGTTAGAATACACTAAATCTGTCATGGATACCTTTTGTGTTGAACGGGGAATCATTCATTAGACTACTTGTATTCACACCTTCCAACAAAATGGTGTTGCTGAATGCAAACATCGTCATTTGTGAGATGTGGCTCATACCTTTGTTTTAATATGAATATTCCCGAACAATATTGGAGTGAGGCTGTTTTGACTGTTTATTATCTCATTAATCGGGTTTGACCTATTACCCGTGATAATCGATCAGCCGTCTCTCTTCTTTATCCCTCAACTTCCCTATTTTCCCTTACTCCTCGTACCTTTGGTTGTATCCCATTTGTTCATAACCTTGATCCAAATTTGGACCAGCTCTTCCCCCATGCCAAATAGTGCATTTCTCTTGGCTATTCCCACACTCAAAAGGGTTATCGCTGTTATCATCCTCCTTGTCGACGAATCTTTGTAAGTGCTGATGTTACATTTTTTGAGTCTATTTCTTATTCTCCTCATGAGGAAAGGTTTCTCCTTCTTCTCGAGAGGGGGAGTCAACTACTACCTTGGATGATCCTGTTCTACCTGATTCTATTCTTCCTACTTCTAGTCTTAACCTGCCTTCATTATAGGGACCTCCTCTTTTATAGGTGTATCAACGTCATCCTCGTCCTACCACTCCACCAGCACCAGTCAACTCTGCACCTGTAGATTCTAAATCACTTGAGTTACTTATCACGGATGTTCCTGAAACCTCTAAAGATCAAAACACTACATCTCTTGAGCCTGAGCCTACACGTTCCATTGATGATCTTCCTATTACCCTATGACGTGGTAAGTGTACTTACACTAAATATCCTACCGCTAACTTTGTTTCTTATCATTGTATATTACCTCGTCTATAAACCTTTCTTTGTGCCTTGTCCTCTAA
This sequence comes from Sideroxylon spinosum, assembly GCA_003260245.2. Classification (NCBI taxonomy): domain Eukaryota; kingdom Viridiplantae; phylum Streptophyta; class Magnoliopsida; order Ericales; family Sapotaceae; genus Sideroxylon; species Sideroxylon spinosum. Next base: position 12,063,886 of record QLOD02000016.1, on the reverse strand, counting down.
TTCTTTTCCTATCTTTTATGAGCATGTTTTACTATCACCGGGCTGGAAGGCAATAATGGATGAGGAAATACATGCATTGCATCAAAATCATACATGGGAGCTTATGTATCTTCCACCTGAGAAGAAAACAGCGGAGTATCAATGGGTATATACTATTAAGTATTTGCCAGATAGTTCTATTGAGCGAGTTAATGTGCAGTTGGTCACTAAGAGACATACACAGACTTATGGAGTTGATTACTTGGAGACTTTCTCTCCAGTGCTCGCCTTAACTCAGTCTTTATTCTCTTAGCAGTGGCAGTAAGTAAGTTCTAGCCTTTGTTCCAACTAGACATTAAAAATGATTTTCTACATGGTGAGCTTCAAGAAGAGGTATCTATGGACCAGCCGCCTGGGTATGTTATTTTAAGCAGTGAGCATCTTGTTTGTCGTCCATATCGAGTTTTGTATAGTCTTAAGCAGTCTCCACATGCATGGTTTGATCGTTTTAGTAAAGTTCTTTTAGATTATGGTTTCAGCAGATCTATATTTGATCACTCAGTGTTCATACATCATGTGTCCACTGGTATTACTATTTTGATTGTCTACGTTGATGATATTACTATTTTGATTGTCTACGTTGATGATGTTATTATCTCTGGAGATGAAGAGAAGGGCATTTATGAATTGAAGCAACATCTAGGTAGGCAATTTCACACAAAGGACCTTGGAGCTTTGGGTTATTTCTTACGGATTGAGGTTGCTCGATCCTCACAGGGCATATCTCTATCTCAAAGAAAATATGTACTAGACTTGCTTTCCGAGACTAGACTGTTGGGTCACGTCTTGCTGATATCCCTAAGGATTCTATGATTCTTGATTCTAAGTGGTGATCCCTTTCCCGAAGTTGGCCAGTATTGTCGTCTTATGGGAAAGTTGATTTACTTCATCATGACACGACCAGATATTATATACGTTGTTAGTGTGGTTAGTCAATTTATGCATACTTCTCGTCAGCCACATTTTGATGCTGTATGTTGGATTTTAAGGTATTTGAAGAGTTTTCCAGGCCAGGGATTACTCTATCGACCTTCCACCACATTGGATGTAGTAGGATACAGTGACATAGATTGGGCTGGTAGTCGTTCTAATAGGAGATCCATTTCTGGGTATTGTACCTTTATTGGTGATAATCTTGTGACTTGGCGTAGCAAGAAGCAGACAGTAATTGTTCGTTCTAGTGCTGAAAACTGAATATCGCGTCATGGCTCATACTGCTACGGAGATGCTTTGGGTCTATTTCCTACTTTAGGATTTTGGCATTAAAATGTTAGCACCAATATCAATGTATTATGATAATCAAGCTGCTATTTTTATTGCCAATAATCTAGTATTTCAAGAACGAACAAAACATATAAAGGTGGATTGTCATTTTATTCGTGATCTCGTAATTAAGAAAGATCCCATTACTTCATTTGTATGCTCAGATTCTCAATTGGACAACATACTCACAAAGCTTTCGTCTCGCTCTCTATTTCAGCAATTCTGCTCCAAGCTGGGCATTTATTTATATGCTCCAATTTGAGGGGGGTATCAGAATATTCTAGAGCATATAATGATTGATTGAGGGTGATTAGAATAAAATTCATTAGGATTGATTGCAGATTATAATTTTACCTTTATAGATTGATTGTAATTTCCTTTTTCTGCTGTAATCAGTGATTATAAATATAATGGAAGAGAGGGAGGACTAATTAAGCTCTCTGATTTTCTAAGTCTATTCTTCAACTTGGACCTTCCAGTTTCAAAATGATACATCCAGAATATAGAACAAACTCCTTTTATAAATCCTTCATTAGTCAAATGTAAGTCATTTGTATGAAACATAATAAACATCACCTCTTATATTTTGTAATTGCAACTCGGTTAATATATATAGCCCCTGCCATTCCTGAAAGACAAAGAAAAGTTGAAAGGGAATATAAAACAAATGGTGTTTGACTTTATTCAATCCCTTATAGAAAGTTCAAATGCAACAATTCATTATCTGAGGCAACAAAAAGAAGTAATATATATTAAACAGAAGAATACCCGCTCCTGATGAAAGATGAGCTCTGCACCTTCTCAACTAAAACAGTATATGGGACACAAAATTTCCAAACTAAATTTTAAGTTGGACACACAGCGAAGAAACTTAAAAAGTTCGAAGGTCTAGTCCATCCTCCCCTCCAGCATTTCCTTAGTAACGCTCAGTTTTAGCACCAAACAATCAAAAGTCAAACTCACACTTCTCAATCAGTGAAGACACTAAGCCTGTGTTTGTATCAAAAATTTGTTAAGTATTTAAAAAAATTTTTCTTGTGATGAAAAATAGAAGAAAAAAGACATGGAATTTAGAAATTAAAATTAATTAAGCTAAATATATATATATATATATATATTAATGAACATCTTTTATTTTAGGCTGGCTAAAAAATTGCTAGAGCAATTAATATTTTTAGGACAATTTTACCCTCACCCTGCCAAAGGCCCAAAACAATCATCCCATCTCACCTTTCTCCCTCCTCAACCCGAAGCTCCTCCCACACCCCATCTCACCATCTCTCTCCTTGCCCCTGTTCTCAGCACCCCTAAGCTCCTCCCCCACCAAATGGAAGGGCTCTTGAAGGTGATTGAGATTAGGAGTTCGGAAGCACAAGAAAGAGGAAAGGAGATTTTGGCATTTTGATTTGTGGTGTCGAGGTGGATCATGGCAGGTTAGAGAGATGAGGAGGATTAGAGGTGTAAGGAGGCGTCGGAGCATGGTGGCTACAGGTTTGAGGTCCAACAAAGGAGGCGCGCCAAAGATGGATTTTGGGCACTGTTCATGTGTTCCCGTAGTGGTTGTAGTCAGATGGTGAGGTTGACTAGATGGCATTGGAGGGTGAGATTGATTTCATAGGCAGTAAGGGGCTGGCGGTCCAGGGAGCTTATGTGGAAAAAATGGCAGTTTGCCAATTTGGATCGGTGGTCTGCGATGCAATCATATCAATTTTTCTTGATGAAGATTCTAAAATCTCTTATGTTCTAAATATTAAACTTGACCACCAAAGGTGAATGGGCGACTCATGTTGTGAAAGCAAATTTTACTAAAGAAAAAAGAATTTTTTTTTTTTTTGTAGTTTGTTGCTTTCTCAGGTACGTTACGTTTCATAACACGAAGGGGTGAGGAGAGAGAAGATGAGCTGGGTTGGGGAGGAGCCAAGGGGTGAAGACAAACAACAGTGGGGTAGGTTGATTGCTCTACCAGGGGGAAGGATAAAATTGTTCAATGAATATTAATTGCTCTGGTAATAACACTAGCCTTTATTTTATTATATTTTTTAATATATTAAGATAAGAATATATATTTAAAATTTTATGTCCCCCCCCCCCCCTCTTACTTCTATCTTTTCCTATTTTATTTTTCTTTTCTTTTTCCTTACCAAATACTCACACCAAACACATCATAAATGATCTAAACAACACAATTCAGTAGTCACAGGGAAAATAAGGAAAAAAGAACACTCACTTGACACTTTCCAAGTCCTAAGATTCCTCATATCCACTCGTTTTAGCCCAAAACAACAACTTTGTTTCATTTTGAGAAAACCAACAACTACCATAGAAGCATAAATAACCTCAAATCGTACAATGTGTTACTGTCAACTCCTCCTTTGATTCTATAGAATCGAAACCTTGCAAGAATAAGCCCGATCATCATAAAGGGATTAGGGAACTGAAAACCCTAAAGTCTGGCGTCGTATTCAGCCCTGAATACGTATACATTTGATAGATAGCGAAGAAGATAAGAGAGCGAGAGCGAATTTAAAAGATTGTGAACATCAAATGAACCGTACCGAACTGGAAAGAAGGAAAAGGAGGGGAATCGAGTTGAAGCCACATGTTCTTGCCCTTGCGATGAACGGCGACGATGGTCTTGCCGAGAAGGGAGGCCTCGAAATCGGAAGGCGACACACCATGTATGACCTTGGGATCGTCAGCAATGATTGATCTCTTGATCTTCTTGCCGATACAGCTGTGCTCGATGGATCTTCGAGCGGCTTCTACCTCTGGAAGCTCTGGCATTATTGTCGACTCGTTGCTGAACCTGTTGGGTGTGGGAGTTTTCGCGCGCTCTTCCGTTAACATACAGAGGCACCCCAGTGATGTAAATAGCCCGGGCCGGTCCTGACCTGCCCTTGGCCCGGTCGCAGATCGAGCTGGTACGAGGAAAACTTGTTCTTAACCCGCCCCATTAACTCCATATTATGTTTTAAGATAAATTTAAATGAATTTAAAAATTAAAAATTCATAATTATCCAAATTGATCTTAAAAAATTAATATATGGTCCGTTTGACACGCTAACATTCTCCACAAATTTCTAAAAACATATAAAAACTTTTAATAATTATTCACTTTTTATCTATGATTATGAACTCAAAATTTATTTTATTTTTTCTTATTTTTAATCACTCCAAATACACTCATAATTTTAATTATACGTAATTTTGTAAATTGTAATAAATAATTTCTATTTACAAAAATAACATTTAAAAATAGAAAATACTTTTAATTTACCAATATAATTAGAATCTTTTAATGAATAAAGTTTTAATAACTAATACATTTGGAACTAATTAATTAATAATAAATAAATAATTTTAGTTATTATTTTGGAGGTGGGGTGGCCCACCAAAAGAAAAACTTGCAAGTTATTGTTAGTTATAGTAGGAAGGAGGGAAGGAGAAAGGGGGCGAGGGCCAAAGGAAAAGAAAAACAAAAAAGAAGAAGAAAACAAAACAATTCAAAGAGAGAGAAAGGCTAAAGAAGGGTCAAGGGAATGGGTTACAGGTCGGTTCTTGGACCAGGACAAGGTGGCCTAAGCCTTGACCTGAGTGTCCAGCTGAAGCTATTTGAACACTAGAGCACTAGGGATCCCCTATCAAAATTATTTTCAATAAATTTACCAAAATAATTATAATATAGAAAAATAAAATTTGATTGTTGTGGAATAAAAGAATAAATACTTTTCATTAAATCTTCATTTTTTATCGACCTAATATATAGTTGTTGTAACGACCCTCATCTCTACAAGACAATATTATTCATTTTGGGCTTAATTAGGTGCAGAGTGAATAATTCCTCTACAGGACAATATTATTCATTTTGGGCTTAATTAGGTGCAGAGTGAATACTTTCTCTCACCTTTCTACTCTACCAAATTAGATACTTCATATAAATAATCCACCACCAATTCCCCTAACATTACTCTCACCAAATCTCATCCTTTTTGTCATAATCATTGTGGCCATCTTACTTATCTCTTTCCTTTTCTTAAATCATTCCTATAACTACAATCTTCCATCAACAATTTTCCATGAAATCACACTCTCACTATTCCCATCCCTTTGTCACTACCTCGCAATAGGTTGCTCCTTATGATAATGATGATGATGCAAGCCTTTACATTTCTCACGCAACTCCTATCTTGCCAAATGTGCCCCTTGTTAACTTTCTTTCTTTCTCTCTATCATTATTTCCTCTATCTCTTATTGTGCCTAACCCATCACCTTCAAACCCCTCTAACATTGATCCCATATAAAACAAGAGCGAAAAATAATATCCATAAACTCCTTACCAAAATTAGCCTTACTTCTCTTCATTTCCCGACCCTCATTGAACACACAGCTATCTCATAAAGCTCTCAAACATCTAGAATCGTTGATGGCCATGTTATAAGAGTTCAACGCTCTTCCTTGTAACGAAACTTAGAATCTAGTCCCTTAGGACTCCTCCCATAACTTAGCTAGTTGCAAATGGGTGTTCCAAATTAAGCGCCATCTTAATGGCTCTATCGTGTACTATAAGGATCGTCTCATTGCCAAAGGTTTTCACCAGTGCCAAGGTATTGATTATCATTAGTCTTTCAGCCCTGTCATTAAGCATATCATAGTTCTTCTCGTACTTCATACTAGGTCTTACACTCTTTAAAAGTTGGTTTTCTATCAAAGATCTTGGTATTCTCTCTTACTTCCTTAGGGTTGAAGTCATATCCTCCTCTCATGGCATCCTGATATCCCAACATAATTTCTTTTATGATTTGTTGGAGAAAATCAACATGCCCACTACTAAATATGTTCACACACCTATGTCCCCATATCATGTGCTGACTCTGCTTGATGGTACTTCTCTATTGGATACAATTGAGCATCGCTCCATTATTGGTGGCTTACAATACTTATCACTTACACGCCCAACCATCACTTTTATTGTTGACAAATTATTTCAATTTATGCATTGTCTCACCACTCATCATTAGTCAGCAATTACGAGATTGCTCTACTACCTTTGAGGTACTACTCATCATGGCTTAATTTTTTGCTACAACTCTCCTTCACTATTATTTGGGTTTTTCGATGTCAACTAGGCTGGCAACCTGATGATCGCACGTCTACTAGTGCATATGTAGTGTTTGTTGGTCATGACGTTATTTAATGGAAATAAAAAAAACAACCTAATGTTGCATAGTCTTCCATTAAAGCTGATCATCGTGCCACGGCCTTCGTTACTGCTAAAATTATGTGACTATAATCATTGTTACATAAACTTGGAATTCAATTACCTACATCACTGACAATTTATTGAAACAACATTGGTGTGACATATATAGTACTAATCTGATCTTTCACTCCCATATGAAACATATTTTATGTAATGACTAATTAGCTAATGCACTTACAAAGCCACTCTGTCATCAACGACTAGATCGTCTTCGGGTTAAGATTGGCGCCTTCCCAAAGACACCATCTCAAGGAGGCATATTAAGGAAATTTCATAATCAACAATGGATGAGATGTATAATACCAATTTTTTAATTGTGTTTATTATGTCTATAGCCACCTCTTCTAATATAGTTCTTTTGGCAATTAGTGGTAGAATCCTTCTTCTTCTCTTTATTACTTGATTATGTATAATATGTATATATATCCTTTAATTTTTATGGAAAAAGTCAAGTCATTTCCTGAACCTGTATTTCTCCTAAAATCTTTAATATATATTTATCTTCTATAATATAAGCCGCGATGGCTTTTTAACTTTCAACGTTTATTTTTAGTCAATTTTAACCTCACCATTTGAGAGTGAAATTACTAATTTACCCTTGTGAATTTGCCCTATTGTGTCAATAGAGGTGCATGCCCATGGTTAAGCCACCACTCTCCATCACCTTCGCTTACTTTTCTCTCCCTCTCCTTCTAGTTCTCTTGCTAGCATTATCTTAGTGGAGCTTAGCCTTAAAGAAAATTTCTCCAGCAAGATTCCTTTCGTCTTGATCGTAGTTGGAGTTTTTTTTTTTTTTTTTTTTTTTGTGAAACAGAAGCTTGTTTGTGGTAAAGAGGATTTGGGTTTGATTTAGAAGGGTATGTTTTTAAGAGAAATGATCCAAATCTTCTTCTTTAGTCTATCATTTCATTTTTTTTTTCTTCATAGAGTGAGTATGTTTATATATGATATCTAATAGTCTTCTTTTTTATTTTTTTAATCTTTTTTTTGGGGCAAAATTTTGAAGTGCATTAATCCTTATTTTCTGCCCTTGTTTCTTATTCTCATATTCTTACTAGAGACAACAAGTGAAAATTTTCGCTGGACAGTTTTATTGCTATTTTATTCTACCCAATTTGTTATTAGTTCAATTATTCATGGAGGTTTATCCATTTTGCTTCTCACTTGTATTGTGTGTTAACAAATGGTGGGGTTTATTTTTTTTTTTAGTTCTTTCATTTAGTGGTTCTACTCTTGATTTAGGAATCTTCTTTAGGCTTTATTTTTATATTTTTTTTGAAGTTCCTAGAGTGTGCTTTTCAAATATTTTGAGAAAATCAGACCTATGAGTTTGCTTTTATGTATTAAGTTCTATGAATATTGATTTTTTGCTTTCAGATTTCGTTTATTTGATTTTTACCAATTTTTGGATTTATGTTAATTGTTTATGTCTTAAGGTGGCAGAACTTAGCTTGCTTCTATCATCTTTTGTCATTTCACTAGATTTGGCGATGATTTGTTTTTGAGTTTTAATGTGTATGTGTTTGTTGTTGCTTCTTTTTAGTAAATATATGTTTAAGGCTAATGAGGTAGTCTAACTCTGAATTTTACGTAGTGTTAGATCTATCTAGAGAATCTGAGTTTAGTAAATGGTTTTGTTTTATAAATAGTCATTCACTTACAAGCTTTTATTTTTGAAAGATAATCTTTTATTTGTATTTTTTAAGTAATGAAAATTCGTGTTTGTGGTCCTTGATATTTGCTAGATAAAATTGCTATTTTTGTCCTATTAGGATTTGTTAAGTCTCGATGTTTATTTAGTATTAAAATGTATCTCTATTTCCGATGTATTCATTTGCTTTGCATTGCTTTAGATGTTCTTGACATTTATTTGAATTTTGATATTTATTTTTAGGTCTTACTTTATTATGTTAACTAGTATTCTCTCTTTCTCTTTTTTTTTTTAAGAAAAAAATAATTGCACCTGTAGATGTTAGATTGTGATAGCTGGTGATTGCAGTAATTTGTCCATAAAAGTGTGGAAAGAGATTTTTTATTTAATGTTTTTTAGAAATTTTTAGATATTCCCTTTTACAAATTATTGGACGTTTTTTTTTTAATTTTTGTAAAAAAAATTGAATTAGCTTTTAAACAAAAAAAAGCTTCAAAAGTATATGTGCTTGTTTTTTTTTTTTATTAAGCATGTTTATTCATGAATGCCTATTGTTGTGTATTTGTCAACTTTTTTTTCTTAAATGGATCATCTATGTTTTATTTAATTTATTATTAAGGGGAAAGAGAATGAAATAAAGACATAAATAGCAAGGTAAGGAGATCAACCTTAGGTCAATCTAACAATTAAAATTTTTTCCTTCTCTTTTATTTCATATCTTATATATATCATCTTAATAAGGTATAATATCTTCAACATTTTTACATAAGATGAGTATTTTTTTATAATTTGATTTTTGAGTGAAGTAATGTTAATCTCCTAATCTTACTAGTTAAGATGATATATATATCATATTGTGATAGAATGAGTGTTGAGAAATGAGCTTCAAAGGATGGTTTCCTTCAATTGTTTGACTAGAATGCCAAATTCGGGAAGACATTGCTCTTGAGCTAGTCTAAATTTCTAGGTACATATTTTTTTTTCATTTTTAATTCTTGTTTCATTAATGATTAACCTTGTAATATTTTTTTTCTTGTTTCAATTTTTGTTTCATTCACTTTATAATATTAACCTTGTAATATTTTTTTATGCTTGTCTTAGTTGTCTATTTTTAATATAGTGAATGAATTTCATTAACTTTATAAAGCATAATAATTTCCTAAAACAATGTAGTGAAATAGTTAAAAATTCGAATATATCTTCAATAGTTATGGTCCCAAAGTTAGGCAATAATTATGAGTACACATAAATATCAAAAATAGTGAAAAAATAATTTTTGATCTCATCTTCTTTTGCTAATACCTTTTCATCCTCATCCTTAATGCATTTAACTTGATTTAAGTCCTTGATCCGCTTATCTCTGGCTTTAACAATCTTAAATATCTCTCTTTCAACTTCTTTAGTGTCAAGTCACCTATATAACTCCTTAAATGCTTTTGCCTTGCTAACTGCCTTTTTCGTTTCTCTCTTTGCTTCTTTATACCTCTCGAAGTTAGTTTCATTTCGATCTTTTTGTCAAGATTTAAAACACTCTCTTTTAACTATTATTTGTCTTGAACGGTGTCACTTTACCATTATGCATCTTTCTGTGCCAGAGTACCCCCTTTGGATTCTCTTAAGATTTCATTCCCTACCCTCTTAATACACTCGGCTATCTTATCCCACATATTATTTGACTTTCATTTACCTCCCAAACATCTTCCTCTAGTACTCTTTCCCTTAACGCTAGTTGCTTCTCACCTTTCAAGTTCCCCATCTAGTCCTTGAGAATTTATATAACTTCTTTTCTTCTAGTCCACCTTTGGAGCTGCACATCTATGATCAACAATCTATGTTGGAAAATCAAGCTCTCTCTGGGTATAATCTTGTAAATTACAAGCTAAACCTTCTCTTTTCCTAGTTAAGAAAAAGTCAATCTGTGTTCTTGTGGAGCCACTCTTATAAGTCATCAAATGTTCCTCTCTTCCTAAAAAATGTGTTCATCACCATGAGATCATAAGCCACTGTAAACTCCAAAACATCCTTCCCTTATTCATTTCTACACCGTATCCATATCCTTTATGTACTCTTATGTATCCAACTACGTCACGTCTTCTATGACCGTTCAAATCTCCTCCAATGAAGACCATCTCTCCTTAGGATATCTCTAGTAGTACTCCTTCCAAGTCTTCCTAAAACTTCTTATGTCCATCTCCTAAACCCACCTGGGGGCATAAGCACTAATTACATTCACTATTTCTTCTCCTAACACTAACTTAATTGCAATAATCATATCTCCACAGCATTTTACATAAACTATATCTTCCTTTAAGTTCTTACTTACCATTTACCAGCCCTATTTCTCGATCTATTAAGTCTCGTATGCCTAACTTATACCCAGTCCTCTTAATCTCTTTAACTTTCT
>QLOD02000016.1:11967469-11978433 GCA_003260245.2 Sideroxylon spinosum | reverse complement strand
GGTGTGTAGGGAATTTCACTGCGTGTGCCTCTACCCTAGTACATTTTTGTTGCTTTACTGTGTGTATCCAAATAGTACTTAAATATTTGTTGCCTGAACCTAAAATAGGCGTTCCTTGTACTTGAGATATTCATGTTAGCAGCAGATCCTCAATATTAACTTCGAAAATTTTTCCAGAACTGGTTCATTGCAGGAACGGATACATCAGCAGGAACGGTGGAATGGGTACTAGCAGAAATGATAAAGAATCCTAGAATTCTCCACCATGCGCAGACCGAAATGGACCAAGTAATCGGCAGAAACCGCCGAGTTGAAGAGTCCGATTTACCTAATCTCCCCTACTTACAAGCCATATGCAAGGAAACGTTTAGGTTACACCCAGCGGTTCCCCTTAGTCTTCCAAGGATATCCACTGATGCATGTGAGGTGAATGGCTACTACATACCCAAAAACACTAGACTCTTCGTCAATGTTTGGGCAATTGGAAGAGACCCGGAAGTGTGGGAAAATCCCCTAGAGTTCAACCCAGAAAGGTTTTTGACCGGAAAAAGTGCAAAGATTGATCCATGGGGCAACGATTTCGAGCTCATACCCTTTGGTGGTGGGAGACGAATGTGTGCAGGAATACGGATGGGAATTGCAGCCGTGGAGCACATTCTCGGCACGCTTGTGCACTCGTTCAACTGGAGGCTCCCGGACGGGGTTCAGCAGCTTAACATGGACGAGGCTTTTGGACTGGTGTTACAGAAGGCTGTGCCGCTGTCAGCTATGACCACCCCACGGTTGCCGCCAAGTGCTTACAAGCCCTACACTTAACAATAGTCAGCACACCTACTTCCAAGTCAAGTAAAATGCTAACTTCTTTCTACTAATTTTTTTAGAAATGTTAAAAGACAAATGCGAGAATATTATCCCATTTTCAATCACAACAACGCAGATAAATTTCACCAACAATATATGGAGAATTTTGGGGGACAAATTTCATACAAAAAGAAAAGAAAAAGAAAAATTACACCCCTAAATAAATTCCTTTCGAGGAGATTCAACCCATGTTTGGTGTACAAGTTATAGCTAAATCCCTAGTAGCCACTGCTGCTACAATTCATTCCTAGTTCCAGTAGACATCGACATAATCATATTATTGGCACAACATGAGAAATTTGCGTAGACCACCTACGTAACATGTATGTAATTTACACGGTGCAGATTGGCGTTGTAAATACAATAACTAACCTCCCTGCACCACTCACTGGGTAATCCTAAAGCAACTCCTGTTTACGTGCAATCTGCTTGATACGGATTATAATATTGCTCCAACGGCTATTTGAAAGTTGAAGTTGTTTGATCTATTGACCACCTCCTCACTCCCGTGGCCGGGCATGCCAGAGAGAACTAAGGGCTCGGAGTCGGGAGAAATAGTCACTTATTGCAAGAAGGGCACGGGCTGATTGTCTGGTTGTCAATATACGGTGCATTTGTTGTAGCGTTTGTTGTCGCAAATTATCAGCCTGGTAATACCCAAAAAGAAAAAAATTTCAATGACAAATTTATTATCCATACTTTAGATTTCATTAGAGAAAGGCAAATATACCGTGCTGGTAACCCAGCCCCAGCATTACACAGATTTGGGTAACAAAACAGTGGGTAACAATTGGATGCTCACTATTCAATCCTACTATAAATTGAACACCACAGAGAATAAAATTATTTCAATTGAAAGCCATCAAGCACACTAATTCTAACGCACGCTAATCATTTCTGTTATCAAGCAAACACAGAGTAGGCTCGTGTTTCCATTCAATGCAACAAAGCCCGAATTCTTCGCTAAACCACAAAGAAGCTTGTTGGCATGCAATGGTTTTTAGCCCTTAGGGGAGTACATGCTCAAAAGTAAATAGTACATACAAAATACGGACATCTCAATAAGGTCAAGTATATAACAGCTAGGAAAATCACACAACATTCAAATTCCAAAGGGTTTACACAACCAAATGTTGGTACCAAACAAAATTTCCTGAAAACAAAACCCAGGGCAGTATTCAGTGGTTCAGAGCAAATATATGGGTTGCAACTAAGCATTGATATGGACGTGAGATGCAAACCAGATACGGGTACAGACATGGATATAGAGACTTCGAAAAAACGAGGCTACAAGCTCAGCAAAGATACATCAGAAAAATATAATTTTTATGTATTTTTATCTGTTATATACACGAAAATTATAGAAGAAAACTAATTTACTAATTCAATACATAATTCAACATGTATGATATAAAGTAAAAAAGAAGATAAGATTTTTTTAATGTAGAGGTTTCAGCTACTCATATACAAGTTTCATTTAATTACATAATTGAATTAAAAAAAATAAGCAAATGATTGGATATATCAGGTGGCATGTCACATGTATCCAGGTGTGCCCGAGAATTGTGTCTGATATGTATCTAATATGGATATGAAACCATTTTAAAGTGTGCATGCTTCTTAGCATTGCAACATCCATAAATATACAAGCCAGTAATGAAACGTCAAGATAAAAAGGGGCGCCCGCAGCCTAGTGCACGAAGCTCCCACCCATGCGGGATCTGGAGGGTAAATGTATGCGGTCTACCCCAACAACTAGCGAGACTGTTTCTAAGTATTAAACTTACAACCTCTAGGCCGCAAAGAAGCAACGTTTCCATACTCGAATAAAAAAATAAAACGACATGAATCTTATTAAAATCTTCGCTGTTAACATGCCTTTAATTAAGCTTTCTCAGCAGCCACTCATAGAAGGAGCCAAGGAAGAAAAACAAAAGATAATTAAAAAATCAATAGAAGAGAGATTAACCTGGCGGACAAAACCTTCAAGAGTTCCCAACTTTCCCATTGCCATTGCCATTTGACCCATATAATTTGCAACATTTCCTGATGATCCTGATGGGTTAGAAGAGCCATTGGCCAATGTTTCGGCAAGAGATTGCTGCAATGCTTCCATGCCCTGGGAAAGGGCATCCTCTGCCTGCTGCGATGATTGCTGTAAGCTGTAGATGCCAACTAACTGCTGTTCAGTTAGTGGCTCTAATTGATTCGCAAGGAGCTGCAGTAATATTTGATTCAATCCACAAAACAAAAATGAATAAAATGAGAAGACAAGAGAGTAAATATGAAAAGAACGTAAAGATTGCTGGTTTTTAACAGTGATTTTAAACATGTAGCGATTTTAATTTGGAATGGCAAATAATTCACTCAAGTAACTTCACCCCCTCTCCATCCAAAGCAAAACCAATTTCTAGCAAACCTAGGGTTGGCTGAAGTATTTTATGTTTGCTTGCTGTCCTAGCTCAAGGTTTCGATTCAACCATTCAAGTCAGTCTTGCAACTTCCGCAGCATGCAAGTCACCCACATAGGCTTCTACTTGATCTACTTATGTGTCTGATGTGAAAACTTGAGCCTTACCCAATAATAAATGGTAACGTTTTATTACCCAAAAACTAAAATAACAGTAAAATTTGCTTATGCCCTAATTAAATCCCCTAAACCAATCCTGGACTTAATCAAAATAATTCAACATTCTCAAAACTCAGACATGCATATATAAATTAAAAAATAAAATAAAACAACCCACTTGTTTCTTTTACGTTTTTTTATGAAAAAACCTTCCACCCAAAATAAACCCTGGACCCTGAACACAACTTATATGCAACAAATTCCCCACTCAAATGTATTATTAATTTTTTCATTGAACATAAGACTCGTAAATGAAATAGTGGAACAAAGTAAATCTCACTTTCAGAAGTTCAGATGAGCGGAAGCCACCAATCCACATAAAACACCGCTCTGCAGGTGTTTTCCACATTCCTGACAAGATGTGGAAGACATCAGCCTTGGCCGCGTTGCCTTTAAGCCTAAAAACATCATCATAGTGTGTAGTGACATTGTCCACAATCGTTCGAAGTTCATTGTCGCTTGCATGTGAATTGACTGCTGCCCTAAGCTCATTTATTTGCCGATTGTGCTCTTCCAACCATCGTGCATATTCTACATCAAATGCCAATGCCCCTGCAGAAAAAATAAATAAATAAATAATAAAAATCAATCAACAAATCGGCTGCTTCTATAGGTACGATGTCAACCATTTTTTGCAAATAGAAATTATAGGGACAGCAGCACCATGACAGAAAAAGATATGTGGTAACTCACTGTTGTGCGAGGATCCACAGGCAAGGACAATTAGGAGAGATACCATATTGCAGTATGAACACTAAAAATTTTCCAGTCAAACAAGACCAAGTATTTCATCCAATCAGTTCCTCTAGTAAATCTCAAAAACAAGTTTAACAATCGATCATACCCTTCCAACTGACCCCCAGTCCCCCCCAACCCTCAAAATAAGGGAAAAAAGAAAACGAAAAAGTAAAAAACAAAAAAAAATAAAAAAATAAAAAAGAAATGAAATCAACAGTATATCAAGTAAAGTTGCAAAAGTGCTACTAAAGTTGTTATAAATTTGATTGGCTAATGGACAACCCTAAACTCTGATACAGAAGAAAACATATTAAACCTAATTCTAGTGATTGGCCGAATCTGAAAATTTTTCCGAAAAAGATAATTTCCAAATACATCCTGAGATAACCAACTGTTTGTACATGAACAATAAACCATGCAGAGTGTACCTGGAATCCAAAGCCAACGAGAAAATAGGCATATGCCAAGAAGTATTTAGTTTACTTCTTCCATATTTAATATTCCAAATTGCAACAAGTGAGCTAGAGAGGCCGCCAACTACCACTGGCATCTGGCCTAAGCGGCGCCTTGGGATTCATGGACTCTAAAATGTTGGGTATTCAACACCCACCAATATCTGGTTTCTCACCCCAGCTAGGAGGGCAAAAGGGTGCAAGGGAGGTCCCATCATATTATCACTAGTAAACTATAAATAAACCACAAAGGAACAAACTAACGAAAAAAACGAAAAATTTTTGTTGTGGTTTCAATTTGGGGGGGGGGGGGGGTTGGTTCTTTTACTTGAACTAGCCCCTTGTCTGCAACTTAATTGCACAATGAAATGCAGAAAAAGGAAAGGAGAAAAATAATAATAATAAAAAGCAAATTTATTCTCAAAACTACAGAAAAAAATATCTTTAGATGATTTCAGATTTCTCGTTAGTTTGGTCTAGGTTTCTGGAGAACGAAACCAAAAATAAGACTATTAGACTTTGTTTTAGAAAACGAAACTAGAAAATTGAATTGAACCAAAACCAATCAATGCTTAGGTTCTTTATTGGTACCATAATCACTAGAGACACAAGGGAAAAGAAAACTCAGCAAGCAAGCCAAGTGTAGATTGCTTGATTTTAAGACCATGTACTTTGGAGCTAGCAAAACCGAACCGAAAGAGAAAAACCAATGGTTCATTCAGTTTGGTTCAGGGTTTTCTTTCAAATGTTGGTTAAAACTGAAATTTATATTATAATATAATAAATATTATTTAATAAATTTTTGCTCTTCTTAAATTAATATTTATGTTTATATATGTATAAACCAAGAACCGAACCGAACTAGCACCAAAAGTTCAGTTCAGTTCACTATATAAATTCAGATCAGTTCGCTACTTAAAAATAGGACTGCAAAAAGTTTGGTTCAGTTCGGTTTTTGACAAAAACCAAACCGGAACGCTCCGTCCTACTTGTCAAGTTGAGCACACCCGGGCTCATTCACAAGGTTTACATATTTCATCTGTATCTTAAAGAAAACTAAGCTTGAGCTTCCCGGTTAATTAAACAGTCCTCACAGAACATGACAATTAAGCAGCATATTTCTACAGCCAAAAGCATGTAAACAGTTTTATACCCTAATAGTCTACCAAATTACAAACACACTATATTTGGCAAGATGTTCCATGCTATAGGATAAAAGCTTTCAGTATTTCATTCCCAAAATCAGTAATTCACACACAACAAAGCTATAACTCGCATCAACTTTAGCAGAATACCAACAACATTCGGGGACTTTCTGAAGTCTAAAATTTTACTGGAATTTCCAACATACGAACTTTAAAAGCGCAAGTTGAAAGGACAGGACAAGTGGTCAATAATGTATGCATACCATTCCCGCTTGTTGTGTGTGACTGATCTCCTGAGCTAGAAATGAATATTCCCTGATAAAAATAAAAATAAAAAGAGCAACAAAATTAGTCAGTTAACTGCTAAAGAATGTGAAATATAACTATCTGTTAGACAAATAAAAAAAGAACAATATTGAACATACAAAATATTTACGATACCAAAGGGATAAAAGATCAAACCTGCTGGCGGGCTCGTTGCAGCTCCTGCTCAAGTTGGGTTAGCTTCAGCCGACTACTTTCCAGCTGTTGCACATAGGCCTACAGAGTAAACAATTGGAAAAAATCAAGTCATTATCAACCTTTTATGAGCACAATTACAACATTCATAGTACATTAACCAAATCAGATTACAAGGCAGCCCATCCAACATATAATCATCAGTACGCACTTGTTTTTCACAAATAAAGTGAAATAACAGGAACTATGACATTCAGCAGAAGAATTCAATTTAAAGAAAGACAACCCACTTTTTTTCTCAATCGGCTTTTTCTGGCAGCTTCACGATTCTGAGCAAGCCTCCTTAACGTCTGAAAGTAATGTTTTTGAACAAATAATAAGCAAAAATTATTGCACCCACAGAAGTATTGACTATTACTAGTCTAAATTGTGTAACCTTCTGATCCAATACTTTCTCTTTTGATCTGTCACTGGAATCAGAGGCCACAGCAGCATTTGATTGAGCTAGTTCAAACTGCACAAGGAAGTACTGAATTTAATTTACAACTAGAATATACAGCAGGAAGATCTTCTGAACAATGAAGAGAGTTTTCTATAAGAAGAAGAAGAACAGAAGTACAGCAAGAAACAAAAAGGGGGGAAAAAACATATGATATTACAAAGGAGAAGAAAGTAAAGTTTAGTAAAAGTTGTGTTTCAAAAGTCCTCATGCTCCCAAAATCTAGGAAAATGAATCCAGTAAATAACAAGTAATCTAATACGAGTATCTTGGCAACTTTAAGTAACACCAAAACATGATGAACATTTCACATTTCTCTATCCTCCAAATACATCTCTCAACTACTTTTGAAATTACTGAGCCACCCACACCCCCGCCAAGCCCACCAACCACCAAAAAAAAAAAAAAAAAAGCCTTAACATGTCACCCTATCTGTTTCAATGTACAGTTATTTTATATTTGAAGATGACCATCCAACAAAACACACACCCCAATTTACAGAATCAAATGGATGAAATAAAATTATTGAATTCTAACCCAACTTATATTTCTTTGAAAAACGAATATGTGCTTATTATTAGACAATAATAACACTTTTTTTAAATGAGACCCTTTTGCCCCATATAAACAAGTAATTTTATATTACCAACAAACCAAAATGCCATTCACACCACAAATCCCAGTTTTGTTTTCTAACTAATGAAAAAATAAGATAAAAGATAACAAGAAGAACGGATAAATAAGAAGTATGCATACATCAACCATTTTGTGCTCCGCCCAAGTGCATTAACACAAGTAAGATCTTAAAAGCTAAACATATATACGTTAGACGTGCAAGATACATCACCCTTTGAATTTTATCATCTGTATCCACGTCTGTTGAGGTATCAGTTCGAGGACTGGCGTCCGCCATATTTGATTCCCCACCGTTCTCAAGATGATTGACAGAGAGAGAAACTAAGTTCGGCTGTTGTCCCTTGTGCAACGGCAATGTCTGAGACCCCGATATAGAAGCAGACAGATTTGTATTGAAGGAAGCAAGCGACTGAATATCCAAAAATCACAATCACAATGTGGAATAGCTTTCAGCTTTCAATTAAGTTTGAAATTACAGATGGAGGAACGAAAGATCACCTTATTGAATGAGCTAAATTGGAAATCAGAACCTCCGATTGGAATACTTGAATTTGTTGGTTGGGTTACGAGGTCTAAAAGACAATAAGTTGGTCGGTCAAACAATATAATTGGATTATGGAGGAAAATTGAAGAACAAAAGGGCAAATAAGCAACAAAAAATAATAATTACATTATATTTACATTGATCATGTAAAATAATAACTATAAGCAAGTTCATATTGAAACCTTTAAAGCAAATCCAAAGTAAAATCAATCACCTGACAATTTAGCAGTGCAGTTGTAAGTAATTCAGTATTTTGATTCATAGATGAATAAATAAACACCACATGGAGTTAAGAATCACAGCAAGGGATGTGTAGATATTGCATCTATTGACGCATGGAAATTCGATTTTATGTTATTTATTCTTCACATAAAGTCAATACTATTGAATTATTTCTCTGAAGAAATTATATATTTTTCTAATTGAATTGTAAAATTTCATATCCCTTATTAAAAGGATATGCGTGTTCAATAGGAAGCACAACAGGCTAAAATGTTCATGTTTGACATTAATTCAAAACTGTCCTCTTGTTTATTTTATATTTCTAAAACCAGACACCCTTAGGGCAAATTGTGAAATAAGCATGTCCACCAATACACACTGATACACCCAATAGTCTTGACACAAGTTCAACGAAAATAAAAAGATGGTCAAACATTAAAACAAAAAAGTATGTAAAATAGAAACAAGTTTGGTCCCTTGTTATCTTCTGAAGAATCTGAACTTATTTGATCTTCTTGTTTCCTCATTCATTTAACTTCAATGGGACTATACTTCACTCTTTATTGCCAACTACTAATTACTTAAGATCAAATAATGCTAAATGTCAAAAATTCAGATCTATATTTGCTAAAATCCTTTGCTAATCATACAGTACCAAGATAGCATAGGTTTAGTCCTAGATTTAGGGGCAATATGATAAAAACTGAAATCAAGTAGTAACAATTTTAGCATTGTAGTATTAGTGCTAAAATTTGTAATCAATGGATTTGTATGATAGAAATTTGAAGATTAGCCACCTTCTGCTTGTCGTATTGAACATTCAATGATAACTAATATCTCTTTGACTTAAAATCAAAATGTTTTTTAAGCGAATGTTACATTTAAGGCTGAATAATATTATATGAAACAATAACATTCTATTGAAGGATCTAAGGTATTTTTTTTTTTTTAATTAATTTCTTAGTTTGTACTAGGTTTTAGGGGTCCCATAAGCATGTTTTCACTCCTCCCCCATTGTCATTATTCTTTATGTAGCTTAGACTCTAACCCAAATCGCATTCTCTAGGACTTTTTTTTTTTTTTAAAGGTATTCCCTAGGACTTCAAATTTATAACATTTAGGAAAGTATATGGCTATCTGAAGGGGGATCAAATATAACTAAAATATATAAAACAAAATAGTAGCCAAATTATCTGCAAGAATTAAGCAGGCAACATAATGAGATATGATTTAAAAATACCTCCTTCAGAGTTCAAAAAATCCAAGAAATGAACAAAATTCAAAGCTGGTACCAGTAGAAAAATGCTAGCATAGAAGTTTTTTTTCCAGGTAGAATAAAAACCAAAAACCCATACTTCTGTTAATGTTAGCAGCATCTCCTATCCGAAATCCCAGAGATTGCTCAAGCGCCCCAAATTCAGAAATTCGAGAAGAATGGGTAGAGCCCCCCTCTGTGCCACTGAAAGGAACAAGATATCAGAACCATTAGACTGCTACAACAGAATTGTGCAAATCAGAAAACCATAGTATTTATTAAGTCATTTGCCCAAGTCAACAAAATGAAAGGTGCAACCAGAATGTTACCCTAGGAATTCCTACTGACAAATACCAATGGTTCCCTTGCCCAGACACACCTATGTATTCTACTGCAGCAAATATTCATACATTCCATTAATAGGATAACTGGACACAAGATTTCTCTTCCATATCAAACCATTAAAAATTTCCAACAATTAGAATAATCTATAAACTAGAAGTTGAGGATAGTGTTTCAAATCTTTTACACTAATCAGGACAGAAGCAAAAACAAGGTGTAAACCAAAAAATTGATTTTTGATAAATCATTTTAATTCTGAAAATGGTTGACTCTCTTTATTCTCATTGGGCACATCTACAGACCAGGGTATGAGAATTGTCCCATACAAGGTCTCAATCGACCAATCACTACACTTTTGCTTGATTTTATTAGTGCTTAAAAGTAAATCTCCTAATTCAGTTAGAAGGGTGGTTTCATGACCTTGGCTTACCACCTTTTCAGGGAAGACAATCAACGAATACTTGAGAATGATTACAAAAATAAGAACTCCTTAATTCTTCATAATTCATGATGTTAGAGATACATTCCCAGGATGACAAAATGTTAATGTTTTCAGCCGGATTGAGAAATTTGAGACAAATTGAAATTTTCAGTTCGATAGAAGGTTTTGGCTAGAAGATGACAAAACAGAAGCTTTAGTCTTTCAGTGTTCAATGCTGCCAGAGGAAATTTGATTTTGCAGGTTTTGTTAACTTTATGTTGTTTCTATTTTTTAGCAGAGCTTATGCAGGACGCATGCATCCTAGAGATAGCCCTATTATTTTGGATCCCTCTTTGTGGCATTTTGTCTTTTATAAGCTTTTAACAGATGAAGAAGAATAAAGCAAACTTCTCAGAACATCTAAAGTTTGACAACTGTAAATAATACTATGGTAATATTTTTATCTCCTATTCATGTTTCCTAGTTTGTAAAGAATTATATATTTTTCTCCTATCGTGTCCATGTCTCCTAATTGTATAGGATTATAAAGTTTTGTCCTATTCCTTTTCAGTACAAAATTTGTACTAATTTAATTACAAAACATGCACAACTCTATTTGGGCATCAAGCCATTTAGTGAACGATTCACCATTGAGCCCTTAAATTGAATTACACTCAGCTGACAAGTGCCCCTTTTATTGCCTACCGGGGACCCTCGTCTTGCTCTCAATTCATACAATTAGTGTCTTTACAAGATCTATT
>QLOD02000016.1:11949341-11965319 GCA_003260245.2 Sideroxylon spinosum | reverse complement strand
AATAGACTTACAGGGGATAACTTTTAGCTGAGGGTGCCCAAAAATTATCCCCAAGGGGGGCGAAAGCTAAGGAGGGGTGAAAGTTAAGAGGAGAGAAGAGGGGGGGAAAAACCCATCCAAGCAATGCAAAAATTTTAAAAATCTACCTTCACATCCCTTATATTTTAGACTAAAGTAAAATTATAAATGGTGTTAAATTTTTAAATGAAAAGATAAAAATAGGTATTAAAAACCAAACAAAATCAGGTGATGTAAGTATAAATAATGTAAACTATAGGGGTATAAATGTAACTTTTAAATTTACTTATAGTCAAAACAGTTATGTACAATGAATTTTTTAATATTTTCACTTTAATATAAAATATAAGGGATACGAAGATAGTTTTTTAAACTTCAAGGATTGTAAATGATTTTCACCCTAAATACAAGGGGTAAAAAGATAATCATCCCTATAATAAAATATATGTCTATATAAAATGTAACATTGATTTGAAGGCCCTAAGAGTTCTAAAATATATTCAATTTGCTGATGTGGCATTTGATTTATTTTTTCATTTTCTGTTTCCTACTTTTGTTTTACGTGTTGAAAGTCTTAAACTAAGGAAACAAAAAATGCTCAATTTTTCTTATGTTGAGATTTTTCCGGTTTTGGATTGAAAATGCTCAAAACGACTTTTTATTATTTTTCATTTCACATATAAACTCATTTTCTTTTTTCTAAAATAAATATAAGTAACAAAATGCGTTTAAACTGTTTTTCATATTTTCAAAAGTGTAAAATAAAAATGAGTTCAAAATAGAAAATAAAAAACAAAAGCCAGAAAAACAAACCAAATGAAATCTTAAATTTTGAGTAAATTTGAAACCTCGTATAAATAATTTTTTGCGATAGATATGTGTGCATGCAGCTAGTTTCAATTAATTTTCCCAACATTTTGGATAATTATATCAACTTATCTTATCAGTTTATAAAAACTTAAAACAGTGAAAGTCATACTTATGTGATGAGTTTTTAAGTATAGTATTGTTTATAAGTTGTTGATATATGTAAAGATATATATATATATTTTTTTAGTATTTATATAAATTTTGCAATGTATTTTTATTTTTGTTTAAATCAAGTATTTAATAAATTTGTCAAAGGAGGTTTTACGCAATTTGACCAACTATGCTTAATGAAGTTTCACGGGTTTGGAACGGATTTGATGAGTTCGAAATGGGACGAGTTTAAGATTTTAACGAAAAAGATAAATAGTTTAGGACCATAATGGTAAACAATATTATGTATTTTATTTGTGATCTTAATGATAAAGGACACATCAAATTAATTGTATTTATCATATTCCATCTCCTGGGACAAAGTTATGGGAGGCCACAATTTTGTTCATTGTGAGAGAGAGGGGGTGAGGGGGGAATATAGAGTCATCAACTTTGATAGTTGCTTCTAGTTTCATTTTCTTACTATATAAGTGTTTGGATCCTCAAAAAAATATCAAAAAAACCCTTATTTTATCAATTTGTTTTTTAATTTTTCCAATTAAAATTTGTCACGTGTCATTTTTACACTAATTTTTATTTTTTTTTGGGCAAACCAAACAATACCTATGAAAGATGAATATAAAAAGGCAAAAACTTAAAATTTGGAAGTTCTTTTTATTTTTATTTTCATTTCTTTTTTATTATTTTATTTTTAAATTAATGCTTACGAATATATAAAAATGGGGCTAAACCTCTATTTACGAGGTAAAAAAATTAGATTTACATACCTTAGGTAAATAGATAGCTAAAAAAGACACACACACACACACACAAAAAAAAAAAAAAACACAAATCATAAAGTAAGTTTGTCCTCAGTTAATAATAGCAAGTTATCATTTAAGAAGGGGTATTACTGAAATTTTTTTAAGAATTAAGGCTATGTTTGGTATGTAGGAATGAAATTAAATTCATTCCCACTTTAACCTATTCTCATGTTTTGTATCCAAAAATTAAGTCAGAATTTTATTTCATGGAAATAGGTATTTCACATGTAGTAAGAAAAGGCATTCTATAATTTAAGCAATAGAATAGCCATTCCATTACGATTAAATTTTGATCCAAAAATTGAAAACATAAAAATAAAAAACAATAAATATTTTGTAATAAGAAATTTCTTTTAATTATTCATTTGAGTTTTAAAATGACCTTTTTATCCCTTGACTTTATTTTTGAACTATATTTGAACTCAGGCTGTCAAATGATTGTTTTATCTCTAAATCTTTTCATTTTTCAAATTCAAATTTCGAACTTCCAAAAACCTAATAAAAATATTCATTCATATTACTTAATAATTAAGTAAATTTTGATCTGATCCAAACTCAGATCATAAAATTACCATTTTACCCTTGCATTCATTTTTTTCCCCAAATTTGTGCTATGGGCTTCTCAAAAGGTTCAAAAATATTTTATCGATGTGTTTCTTAAGAACTAATAAAATGTCATCCCAATTCGAACTCAAATTGTAAAATTACATTTTTATCCTTGTGTCATTTTTTGTTTAAATTGCATTCCAAGCTACCCAAAAGGTTAACAAAAAATAACATTAATATATTTATTAATAGTTAAACAAATTTCAGTTCAACCTAAATTTAGATTATAAAATGACTAATTTACCCTTGGGCCTATTTTTTGGTCAAACCTATATATTAGGCATTCCAAAAATAATATTTATTGATATGTTTTTTAATGGTCAAGAAAATTTTGGCCCAATTTGAACTTAAATTTAAAATGACCACTTTACCTTTGAGCCCCCCTCCTTTTTTTTTTACTCAAATTTGCAATCCGAGAATAAAGTTTATTTTTATAGTTGTTAAAAAATTAATGTTAATAATTTTTATTGTATTCATTTTATTTTATTATATTTAAAATATGTAACCAAATTATGATATTTTGAATGCATATTCTATTCTCATTATTTTCATATTTTTAACCAAACAAATGAATGAAATGAATATTCCATTCTATTTCTACTTGTATTTTGTTCCTATCTTTTATTTCATTCCATTTTCATGTACCAAAAATATATTACATAAATTAAACATCTTCCCAACTTAGCGGCATGGCAACCCCCAGTTGGGCTTCGTCCCTATCCATCACATTTTATCTGTGATTTATTATTGTACCTGATAATGATGAATTTTTGTACCTTCAATCCGTTCCAGAATCCGGGGTGATAGGAATGTTTTACCCTTCAATGAACACCGGTGTGGTACTTGCTAAAGAGCCTCCGATGCTTAAATTAGCACAAAAAGTCCAGTATGGGTTTTGGCAGAGTTTCTTTCTGTAGAGCAAGAATGGTGTACCTCTCCAACAAATATCAGCATGTATATATATATAGATCCACGGAGCCTGCATGGGTCTCGTGCATAGGAATGGTACCCGATCATTCCATTCTGTCCATCCAGGTGATGACACGTGTATTGTAAATCCCAATGTCGATTCTCATAATTAGTTATCAAAATTGCTATTTGGTGTGTTGCATATAAATCGTCGGGTATCACGGAACGTGTCAGAATGCTGGTTTACTCATGTGGCTTCGATGCGGTTGGTTGAGAGGTTAGGTCTGGTAGATCCGACCTAGGTTGGTCGAGATATCTTACATATCCGAGCTGACCTTATTCTCACTCGGGAGGTTCCAAGCTTCCTTTTCATGGTCTGTCCCATAAAGATATGGCCAAACTATCGGGGGATTAAACCGCTGAGAGGTCCGATCTCGATCTTAAACTAGGAAGTTCGACCTCGGCCTCATATTTGGAAGATCCAATTCCCTCAAGAGTCTAAGGATTAGGCCGAGCTGTCGGGAAACCAAGCCTTGAGAGGTCTGATCTGAGCATAGTTTCATGCTTAGATGGACCGAGCTTCTTCACAGTTTGTCCGATCCATCGAACTCGGACAAATTAGGTCGATGAGTTTTGGAAATCAATCTTGGGTCATTAAAGTCTTTTCACCCACTCAGAAAATCCACCTCATCAATTGCCCCTGATTCCCTAGGTCTCTTAGTAGACTTTAAGGAATCTGATAGGACTAGGGTTTAAATGCTCGTCGTAATCACACGGCCAACATTATTACATATGCGTCTCTGATGGCTGCGTCTTTTCTCATGCCCATCAGGTGTCGCCCCCAGATTGGTCTTCTCTTCTTCTATGGGGATCGTGCTTTCTTATCATATTCCACGCGTTCGCATCCTTGCCGTTTATTCTTAAATACACCCTCTACAAATGCCCCTTGCTCCTTCATCTTCATACTTTTTCCCGCGTCTGAGAAATTTGTCTGCTTCTGCTTCCTTTGTCCTCTCACTGGTATGTTTCCTGGTTTTCGTATTGCTTTTAGGTATTTCTTCTTCTTCTTCTTCTTCATCTTCATCTTAATCCCGTTCCATGGCTACGCATGAGAGGATGATCCTTCCTGAAACCTCTGTTGAGGCCACCATCTGTACGACGATGGAGGTGGATGCCCCCATTCCACCACAGGCTCAAGGTTTCGAACCGCCCTCTAATGGTGCCCTTCTAGAGGAAACCTCCACCTCAGGAGGGGAAATACTTCACCTATTGTGTTGGCATTCCGTCCAGGGTTAATAAGTTTAGATTGAAGAAACTTCTCAAATCCTTTCAATCCCCCAAAAACCTGTCGTACCGTTGGCCAGCCCCTGATGACTCGGCATGTTCTTCCACCATGCCTGGGGTTGTGACTGTTTACGAGATCGCCCTGTCCTCCATTTTTCGCTGGCCCGACCGATCTGGGAAGTTCTAGCCTGGTTAAATCTGAACCCAGCCCAGTTAGCCCCCAATAGCTGGAAGATCCTAGTGGGCTGCATTGTGATCTGGAAAGCAGCCACCGACGAAAGCCTTACTGCAGATAAATTTTTGTATTGCTATCGAGTTGTGGAGTCAGGTCGAGGTTGGTACTATTTTGGCACTCGGTCAAAAGAGTTCAACCTCTTGGGTGGCTATCCCTCCTCGATAAAGCACTGGAAAGATTATTTTTTCTTTATGTACGAATACGGGTGGGAATTCCAACAGTAGGAGACAGATGCTGATCGAGCCATCCAATGCCCGCTATCCTGGGGTCACCTCAGTGAGGAGGGTACGTTCCACTATCCGATTTGAGTTTTGTCCGATTTGAGCTTTATCTAGCTGTTTCCTCTTTCCTGTGTCTTTAACCATAGGTCTCTTCCATATTCAGTTATAGCCCGTCTAGACTTATCCGAGGCCCAGTTGGCGAGGGTGAAACTTGCTCGGGAATATCCCAGTCATTATTTCAGCATTTTGCTGACGGCCGAGACCTTGTGCTCGGCCCCGAACCAAGCCTAGAAGTCTTGGAGCTCGAACGTGAGAGGAGTGAGTTTATGTTTTGTACCAGCATTTACTATTGTCATTTCACATCTGACTTTGTTTACTCTCTTAGATACTGACGTTTCTGTTGCTGATTTCAGTCGATTCCAGATAATGAGGCTCAACAAGGATAAATACAAGAGCTCTGGTCGGAAACTATCCACCAGCTCGGAAGGTCGGTTGCGAAAGAAACACAGGATGGCTGACCCCAGCACTTTCGAGGAATGGACACCTGAGGCCGTTCAGCCCATCTTTGCTCCCGCCCTCGAAGCCGTTACCCCGGCTCAGGTTCAGGAGATCCCTGCTTTCGAGGCTCAGAAGACGACTAAAAATGCCGATCTTACTGCAACCTAGCACGAAGAGGACGCTCGAGCATGGCGACCGGGCTAAATCACGTGCCAAATTTGTTGGATGACGCTTGGGTCGCCATCAAAAGGATGGAAAGTGTCATTACTCCCGATGATCTGGCTCGAACACAGGACCTCTCCGTCAACCATCTTACCCGTGAGATCGCACACGACCTCGCCAAGGTATGGCTGGATTTTTCTTTTTTTTGACCTTTGACCACTTTTCAGGTGTTAATCTGTGCGTCAGAGCTCGGTACCTGCTACGTGGAGACTAGCCGCTCATTGAATAAGGAGAATTCCAAGGGCGAGCTTCTTCAGATCAGGGTCACTGAACTCGAAGCCGAGCTACGCGAGGCTCGGGCTAAGATCGATGCCGCTGCGGTCAATCTGACGACAACTTACAATGCCCGCGATGAAGCGGTTGCTTAAGCCCAGGGCCTGGCTTCCACTCTTATTAACGAATCGAGTATGCGTCAGCGAGCCGAGGAGCTAGCGGCTGAAGGGAAAGCCCAATTGGAGGACCTACGCAGCTTAGTAGAGGCGGAGAAGATAAAGGCCGTCGAGGGCTTTAAGGATGGCAACGAGGGTCAGGATTGGTTGGCCGAAACGTACCAGGAAGGGTTTGAGGATGCCAAGAAGGAGATCCTCAAGCTTTATCCAGACCTGGACTTGTCATCAGTTCTGGCCCTCGATGCCCCTGATCAAGATTGACCCCTTATGTACTTTTAGAGATATATATATATATATTTTTTGTACTTTTCCTTCTATAATTCTGGAAGATGAATGAACTCTTTTTTCAGGAATGCTTCTGATGGCCACAAATATTACCGATCTTGAGTTCCCGGATTCATGTGCGCCAAGTATTTCCGAACTATTGAATTAAATAAGTATATCTGACCTCGAATTGTCGAACTAAATGACCATAAGTATTTCCGATCTTAAAACCTCGGACCCACGAATGGTTTCTAGTAATCATAACGGAATAATCATAATTATTGAGCTACGATCGAGCACCTCATCAAATTATCATTAACATTCACAATGAATTAAAATAAATCACAACAGAACTGTTATATAATGGGGACTCTAACATCCCTTAGGTATGTCGATTCTCCCTTGATACTGAGCCGTGCTTGCCCAATTCGACACGCTTTACCTCGGTAAGTTCTCCAGGGGTGTAGAATTGTCGATCCCGTCTCTTAGGCATGGCACATTTCGACGTCGTTCCTCTTCGGTCAGATCTCCTGAGCAACCGAGCTGTCGAATCCACCCCTTAGGCCCTCGGCCTTTTGGGAATCACTTTTTCTTGGTCAGCTCTCCCGAGCTTCGGAGCTATCAATTCCGTCCTTTAGGGGCTCGGCCCGGACTAACGCTTTCCCTCGGTCAGCTCTCCCGAGCTGTCGATTCCGTCCTTTAGGCCCTCGGCCCATCAGGCTGTCGTTTCCCTTAGTCAGCTGTCCCGAGCTGTCGAGCTATCATTTCTGTCCTTTAGGCCCTCAGCCTATTGGATTGTCGTTTCTCTCGGTCAGCTCTCCTGAGCTGCCAAGCTTTTGATTCCGTCCTTTAGGCCCTCAGCCCATTGGACTGTTGTTTCCCTCGGTCAACTCTCTCAAGCTGCCAAGCTGTCGATTCCGTCCTTTAGGCACTCGGCCTAGACTGTCGCTTTTTCTCGATCAGCTCTCCTGAGCTGTCGATTCCGTTCTTTAGGCCCTCGCCCCATTGGACTGTCGTTTTCCCTCGGTTAGCTCTCCCGAGCTGCCGAGCTGTCGATTCTATCCTTTAGGCCCTCGGCCCATTGGACTGTTGCTTTCTCTCGGTCAGCTCTACGGAGTTACCGAGCTGTCGATTCTGTCCCTTAGGTGCTCGGCCAGTTGGACTGTCGCTTTCGCTCGATCAGCTCTCCCGAGTTACCGAGCTGTCGATTACGTCTTCTAGGCTCTCGGCCCATTGGACTGTCGTTCTCTCGGTTAGCATTCCCGCACTGCCAAGCTGTTTATTTAGCCATGTACAGAGTGACAAGTTGATCAGAACTTTATTTTATTTGAAAACCAAAAAGTACATCCTGGTCACAGTAGAACAAAATATGCGTCCTGAAAATTTCAAACATAATAAAACTTCAAATGTTCAATGTTCCATGGGTGAGGGAGTGCTTTCCCATTCAGATCTTTCAACCAATAGGTTCCCTCTCTTGCTGACGAGGCCACGATGTATAGTCCTTCCCAGTTTGGCCCGAGCTTCTCTTCATTGAGGTCCCGTGTTGATTGGTTCGCTCTTTTAAGGATGAGGTCCCCCACAGCCAAGTTCCTTGCTTTCATCCTTTTTCCGTGGTATTGCCTCATGCACTGCTGATATGCCTCCGTTCTGATGGCGGCTTGCAGCCGTTTTTCCTCTAACAGATCGAGGTCGACTTTCAATGATTCTTGGTTAGGCTCTTGTTCATAATATGAAATTCGTAGGGAAGGTAAACCAACTTCGACTGGAATGACTGCTTTCGTGCCGAATGCCAGGGAAAATGGAGAGCATCCGGTCGGGGTCCTTTCGATAGTTCGGTATGCCCATAATATGCTCGACAGCGCCTCAGCCCATAATCCCTTTGATTTTTCGAGACGGCTTTCGATGATCTTCAGGATCGACCTGTTCATCACCTCGACCTGCCCATTAGCTTGAGGATGCTCCAGGGATGAGTAATGATGGCTGATACCAAGCTGTTCATAGAGCTTGTTGAACTGCCGTCCCTCGAATTATCTTCCGTTGTCGGTAATTATCACCCTTGGGATCCCAAACCTGCACACTATTCCTTGTCATAAGGATTTTTTCATGTTTTGCTCCGTGATGCTCGGTAGAGCCTCCGCCTCAGCCCATTTTGTGAAGTAGTTAACGGCTATTACCGCGAACTTCCTTTGACCCCTTCCTATCAGTAGAGGACTAACAATGTCTATACCTCACTGAGCGAATAGCGATGGGCTTTGGATAGGGGTTAACTCTTGAGCTGGTAGTCTTGGTATGGCGGCGTATCTCTGACATTTATCATATTTTCTGACCAGGGCCTGGGTATATTTTTCAATGGTATAATACGCAGAACGGAGCACTTTTTTGGCCAACGCCTTCCATCGAAATGATTGCCACAGATTCCTTCATGGATTTCTCTCGGGACGTAGTCAGCTTCTCTTTCATTAGCACAATGGAGAAGTGGCATTGTAGCCCCTCTCCAATATAGCACCCATCAATCATCAAATATCGAGATGCCTGGTATTGGATACGTTTTCGTTCATTTCGATCCTCCGGGAGCACTTCTTTTTCCAAATAATCCTTGATCGGCCGTGTCCATGCTGCCTCTACCTCAATCAGCTGTACCTCGGTCGAACGTATACTAGGGCAATCTAATACTTCGATGGGTATGTCTGACCTCTACTGACTCGAGGAAACTGCCAGAGCTAATTGGTCTGCTTCTCCGTTTTCTTGCCTCGGGACACGCTCGAATGTAATTTTTAGAAATTTTCGAGCTAGATCTCTAGCCACGCGGTAATATTCCTTTATGTTATCCCCTTTAGCGCCATATTCCCCATTCATCTGTTCCACAACGAGCTGTGAGTCGCTTCGAACAATTAATTGCTTTGCCCTCATTCTCTAAGCTAACTGGAGACCAGCGATCAGGGCCTCATATTCTGCTTCGTTGTTAGAGGCTACGAAATTGAACCGAAGAGCGTATTCTATTTTGTGACCTTCAGGGGTGAAAAGGACTACCCCAGCCCCACTTGCCCCATGTGTGGCTAACCCATCGGCATTTACTAACCAAATTGCCTCGGACGCCTCGGTTGGTTGTTCCTCGTGTGGCATAAGCTCAACCAAGAAGTCCGCTACAGCTTGCCCCTTAATAGACTGCCTCGGCCGATGCTGAATATCGAACTGACTTAGCTCGATAGACCATTTGACCAGTCTTCCCGAGGTCTCGGGTTTATGCAGTACATTCTTAAAGGGCTGGTCCGTCAGTACCACTATGGCATGGGCTTGGAAGTAAGGCCTAAGCCTCTGAGTAGCAGTTATCAGAGCAAAAGCCAGTAGTTCCATTTTTGGGTAGCGCTGTTCAGCCCCTCGCAGTGCTCGGCTTATGTAATAGACATCTTTTTGTATCCTTTCTTCTTTCTTCACAAGGGCCGAACTGGCTACGCTATCTGACATCGCCATATAAATGTATAGCTCTTCTCCTGGCACAGTTCGGCTTAAGAGGGTTATTGCCCCCAAGTAGGTCTTCAATTGCCGGAAAGATTCAACGCATTCGTCAGTCCATTCGAATGCCTTTCTTAGTACTTTGAAGAACGGGAGGCACTTGTCTGATGATCTTGAGATGAACCTATTGAGGGCAGCTACTCGGCCAGCTAAGGTTTGGACGTCTTTTGTCGTTCGTGGGGGTTGCATTTCCATGATGGCTCAGACTTTCTTCGGGTTTTCTTTGATTCCTCTAGCTGATACCATGAATCCGAGGAACTTTCCCGAGGCCACCCTGAATGCACACTTGACCGGGTTCAACTTCATTCGGTATCTTCTGAGGGTGTCAAATGTCTCCTTCAGATCTGCTATGTGGTCGTTTGCTTGCTTACTTTTTACCAGTATGTCATCCAAGTAGACTTCAACATTGCACCCAATCTGAGACTTGAACATCAAGTTGACCAGACATTGGTAGGTCACCCCTGCATTCTTCAATCCGAAGGGCATAACCTTGTAGCAGTATAGACCTCGGTCGATAATGAAGGTCGTGTGCTCTTGGCCGTGCCCAGCCATCATAATTTGGTTGTACCCTGAAAAAGCATCAATGAAAGATAATACCTGGTGCCCGGCGGTTGAGTTTACCAGTTGGTCAATAGAAGAGAGCGGGAAGCTATCTTTTGGGCATGATCGATTCAGGTCCGAGAAGTCTATACACATCCTCCACTTCTCATTAGATTTCTTGACCATGACCACATTTGACAGCCACGAGGGGTAATGCACTTCCCTAACAAATTGAGCTCTGAGCAGCTTTTTTACCTCTTCAGCCACTGCTTCGTTGCGTTCCAGGGTGAACATTCTCCTCTTTTGCTTGACGGTTCGAGCTCCGGGAACGATGTTGAGGTGATGCGTTGTCACAGTAGGATCTATCCGTGGTATGTCTTCATGTGACCAGGCGAATATGTCAAAATTCATGCGTAGGAACTTCTTGAGCTCTTCTTTCTGTGAGGTGGTAGCCGAGGTTCTGATCGTCACTGTTCCACCGAGCTCGAGTTCTCTTATTGCCACTTTTTCTAGCTCGTCGCCTGGCTCTCCCCTTCGAAGCTCTTCCTTGTCTCTAATTTCCAGCTCTTCCACCACCAAAGCTTCTTGAGGGCTGCTTCTGAAGGAAGAAACGTAACACTCGCTGGCTGTCCTCTGATTTCCTTTTACTACCCCAATCCATTTCCTAGTCGGGAATTTGAGCATGAGGTGGTAGGTCGACGCAACTGCTCTGAATTGGCTCAAGGATCCCCGCCCTAATATAACATTGTATGCAGAAGGGCAATCAACCACTAGGAAACTGACCATCTTAGTCATTTGTCTGGGTTCAGCTCCCAGTGTCATAGGAAGAGTTATAGAGTCGATCGGCTCTACTCGGTCTCTAGCAAATCCGACCAGAGGCGAGTGGACAGGGCACAGTTTATCCTTTCCAATTTTCATTTTCTCAAATGCTTTCCAATACTAAACATCTGCCGAGCTCCCACCATTTATCAAGATCCTATATGTTTGAAAGTTGGCCATAACGGCCATAATGACCTGAGGATCGTCATGAGGGTGGCTGAGCTCCGAGGCTTCCCCTTCACTCAAAACGATCGGCTCGGGCATGTTTATCCTTATTTTCTTCTCAGGTTGTTCCGCGACCGCCACTTCAAAACTTTTCTTTACCTCCTTCAGGTGCCTCTTCCTGGCTGAGGACGACTCACCGCCCCCCGTATATCCTCCTGATATGACCCTGATCTCCCCCAATGGCTGGGGATTGTTTTGCCTCCTCTCTGGGCTTCTCCTAGGTGTAGTTCTCCGTACGGGGCTTCCCCTTCCGGTCTGTCCGTCCCCTTGTCCGGTGACGAATCCATGATATTTGCCCCTCTTTATGAACTCTTCCACCATTTTCTTTAAATCGAAGCAGTCTTCTATGTCATGCCCATAGTCTCTGTGGTATAAGAAATATCTTGTTTTGTCCCTCGACCCCGCTGAAGCTCTCATTTCCTTGGGCCATTTGAATTCAGGATCATTTTTGATGGCGTAAAGTACCTGCTCCATTCGGGAATTCAAGGGGGTGAACTCAGGTGCTGTGAAACGGCTTCGACGATCTCCCGATCTATCTCTACGCTCCGCGGTTCGAGGTACTTTTGACCCTCGGTTCTCGAAGAGATCGTTTTGTCGTCTTTTTTTTTACTAGGGGGCTTTTGGTTCAACATCCCTTCTAGCCTTTATGGCATCCTCGGCGTTCATGTGCTTTTATGCTCGGGACATCAGCTCTGCCATATTTGATGGGGGTCTCTTAGCTAGAGAGAAAGCAAACCTTGTTGGTTTCAGGCCGCTCATAAATCCCATGAGGGCGACCTTCTCGTCAGCATCCTCGATCTCAAGCATCTCTTAGTTAAATTTGTTCACATAATCTCGAAGAGATTCATCTCTCTCTTGTCTCACGGTCAACAGATATGATGGCAGTTTCCTCGGTCGTTGTTCTTCTATGAAACGAGAAACAAACTGTCTGCTCAATTGCTTGAAGTCTCCTATAGATCCTGGCTTGATGTAATTGTACCAGGCTCTTGCAGGCCCCTTCAAAGTTATTGAAAAGGCTCGGCACTTGATTGCATCCGAAACTGCATGGAGGTACGTCAAGGAATTGTATACGTCTAGATGATCAACTGGATCATTCGAACCAGTATACGGTTCTATTGCTAGCATTTTGAATCTTAGGGGTAAGGGATAGCTCATTACCTCGGACGTAAATGGGGTGCCTGTCCGGTCGATGACACCATCCAAAGCGTCGGGCGCCTTTACTGCTGTCACTGCCCCATCGATCTGAGCTTGCATTACCCTAAGCCTTTTCTCCATGCCTTCTTCGATTCTTTTGGATCCCCATGTCTGATGGGGAACAGCTCAACTGTGTGTTCCATTGTCGGCGGCGATGGCGTCATCACGAGGTGGGTCATTTTCTCCTATGACCCCACCTCCGTTGGAGTGAATCATCCCTTCATTATCCCGACCATTCGGGATTTCGGGTTATGAGGCCACCGGAGGTGGGGCCGGAGTAAGCTGGTTCATTCGTTCCATAATGACTTGCAAGGTTGCCACCATTGTATTGAATTGTTGTTCCATAGCAGTGATCCTGTCATCTCTTTAGTTCTCCATTGTTGACTGGTTCAAACGGGTTTCTATGCCGGATCTGGTTTGAACCATGAAAACGGGAACTATTACTTCGTTCCCACAGACGGTGCCAACTGATAATGATGAATTTTATATCTTCAATCCATTCCAGAATCCGGGGTGAGAGGAATGTTTTACCCTTCAATGAACACCGGTGTGGTGCCTGCCAAAGAGTCTCCGATACTTAAATTAGAACAAAAAGTCTAGTACGGGTTTTGACAGAGTTTCGTTCTATAGAGCAAGAATGGTGTACCTCTCCAGCAAGTATCAGCATGTATATATATATAGATCCATGGAGCCTGCATGAGTCTCGCGCATGGGAGTGGTACCCGATCATTCCATTCTGTCCATCCAAGTGATAACACGTGTATTGTAAATCCCAATATCGATTCTCATAATTAGTTATCAAAATCGCTATTAGGCGCGTTGCATATAAATCGCCGGGTATCACGGAATGTGTTAGAATGCTGGTTTACTCATGTGGCTTTGATGCGGTTGGTTGAGAGATCAGGTCTGGTAGATTCGACCTAGGTTGGTCGGGATATCTTACATATCCGAGTTGACCTTATTCTCACTTGGGAGGTTCCATGCTTCTTTTTCATGGTCCGTCCCATAAAGATATGGCCGAACTATCGAGGAATTAAACAGCTGAGAGGTCCGATCTCGATCTTAAACTAGGAAGGTCCAACCTCGGCCTCATATTTGGAAGATCCAATTCCCTCCAGAGTCCAAGGGTCAGGCCGAGCTGTCGGGAAACCAAGCCTTGAGAGGTCTGATCTGAGCATAGTTTCATGCTTGGATGGATCGAGTTTCTTCACGGTTCGTCCGATCCATCGAACTCGGACAAATTAGGTCAATGAACTTTGGAAATCAATATTGGGTCATTAAAGTCTTTTCACCTACTCAGAAAATCCACCTCATCAGTACCTTAGCACAATCATTTATTCATTATATTCCTTGTATTTTGTCCCTGGAACAAAATGTTTAGTCAATTGGCTCCATTAAACTGTTGCCACTGTCAAATTATGGAAAAGAAATATTCATTTTTTCCCTTCCGCCTACCAATCACAATATTCAATTAAGAGTGGATAATAACTGGACTAGAACTGGCCTTATATTTGTATTTCAAGTCTGGCTCTATATTAATTTTAAATATCAAATGTGCCCATTTTATTTATAAAGTAATTTTTTATCATTTATCTCATAATTTTCATTATCAAAAATAACTAAACAAATTTGCAATATCCATGCTACAATCTAATAAATAATAAAATATTTATTATTTGTATTTTTGTGACGTATACCTAATATTGCTAGTATATTTTCAATTTTTTATAATAAATAAATAATAAAATTTTATTTATTATTTTCACATTGGACTCAAGCAACATATTAGATTCAAAATCCTAAAAATATTAAATTTAACTTAGACGAATCTCACAAATTTTCACCTACTCCAAAAATATATTTTTATTACGTATTATCATTATTTTACAATTCTAGTGATTTTTTTTTTTTTTGGGTTGAAAATTTTCATAATATAGAACAACCATTTTTCCAAGGAGAAGAAGGCATTAATTTTGGGGGTTTTGGAGGCCGGTCACTATTTAGGTACTACTAAGGAATTAAGTCATACCAAAAAAACTTGTTTGTGAATAAGTCATACTTGAAGTAAAAAGACAAAAAAGGACAAAACCGTTTAATCCGAATAAAACGCCCGCGTATCCGGAAAAATCCGAAACCCTCCGCCTTCTTTCCAAAAGCGAAAAATCGAAACTCGGAATCAAGTTTCGAAAGAAGACCCAAATAGGAGCATTTATATGCGTCTCTCAGTGCGTGTGTGTGTATATATATATATATATATTATAGAGACGTATATATGTATATGTGAATTGTGTATGAAGAACCTGAGGACAATTGAAAACAACAATTTTTTTCCGAAACTCGGAATCAAGTTTCGAAAGAAGATCCAAACAGGAGCATTTATATACGTCTCTCAGTGCGTGTGTGCGTGCATATATATATATATATAATATAGACGTCTATATGTATATGTGAAGTGTGTATGAAGAATCTGAGAATAATTCAAAACAACATTTTTTTTTTCGAAACTCGGAATCAAGCTTCGAAAGAAGACCCAAACAAGAGCATTTATATGCGTCTCTCAGTGCGTGTGAGCGTGCATATATATATATATATATATATTATATAGACGTATATATGTATATGTGAAGTGTGTATGAAGAATCTGAGAATAATTTTTGACAGTACCACAAGTAATTTCAACAGTACCACATACAATTTCGACAATACCACCCAAAATGTGGATAGTATCGCACAATTTTTGATTGTACCACCCACAATATTGACAGTACCTGTACTGTCACGAGAGATAGTACCGATACTGTGGAAAACTGCAAACAGTACCGTTTGATACAATACGAGAGATAGTACCGGTACTGTCACGAGAGACAGTACAGGTACTGTCGGAAACTGTAAACAATACCGTTTGATACAATACGAAAGACAGTACCGGTACTGTCACGAGAGACAGTACCGGTACTGTCGGAAACTGTAAACAATACCGTTTGATACAATATGAGAGACAGTACGGGTATTGTTATACGAGACAGTACCGGTACTGTCACGAAAGACAGTACAGGTACTGTCGAAAACTGTAAACAATACCGTTAATACAATACAAGAGACAATACTAGTACTGTTATGCGAGACAATACCAGTACTATCACGAGAGACAGTACCGATACTGTGGGGAATTGCAAACAATACCGCTTGATACAATACGAAAGACAGTACCGGTACTGTGAGAAACTGTGTTCCAACTGCCATCAAATACATCAATT
>QLOD02000016.1:11873636-11905881 GCA_003260245.2 Sideroxylon spinosum | reverse complement strand
ATCAATCACCAGAGATGAATTATTTTGAACATCTTTTATCACATTAATGGAGATAAATCTTATTTAATATTATTCACTCAAAGTCGAGGCCAAAGAAGTAAGGTTCAAGCTTAACAAACAGAAAAGCCTTCTATAAGCAGCAGTTGAAGGTGCCAATAAATTTTATACATTATAAAAGT
Source organism: Sideroxylon spinosum (assembly GCA_003260245.2). Classification (NCBI taxonomy): domain Eukaryota; kingdom Viridiplantae; phylum Streptophyta; class Magnoliopsida; order Ericales; family Sapotaceae; genus Sideroxylon; species Sideroxylon spinosum. The sequence continues at coordinate 11,905,702 of QLOD02000016.1, read as the reverse complement.
CCCAACTACACACCAAATCACTAGTCCAAGTACGAGGTTTTAGGCCGATACAATAAGAACTGCTTACTTATATGGTCTTGATGTGATATAGAAAGTTAGGAGTCAACTTATGTAATGGAGATGATCAACTGAAGTATATATTAGCAGTGGTGTAGGATCATAACCCAAAAATAGTAAGTTCCATTTTTTTTTTTTTCCTTTTTTTTTATGAAGGGAAGTCTTACATGTCAGGTCACTGGAATTTTTGACAGCGTAGAGTACGTTCCCAGAACCGCGCTAACAATGCCTAGCGCGATAATTGCAACACTCAGAATAACCTGAATATGAGAGAACCTATGTAAATGTCAAGAAGGGGCCCAAAAAGAAAAGAAAACAATATAGACATCTGCACATGAGAAATAAATTATAATGACAAATATTTGGGTACTGAGACGAATAAATCATAGACATTTCAGGTAAATTTTCTAGGGTTCCTTGAAGCTATTGATTACTAGAATTGTGGATTGGGTTATGAAAATCCATGTGTTACTTAGCGAAGATTCAACAAAGATTACTTATTTGACCTATTTTGTTGTTGTGACACCAAATAGAACTATTCACCACTTGTTGCCCTGAAATAGTTTTCTAATAGGAAGAGAATCTTTCATATGATTTAAGCACAAGAAATTTAATTTTTCATGATAGCATCTTAAATATATATATATATATATATATATGCAGAAGAATAGGAAGAAAAGAGGAAAAAGTAAATGAAAAAGGTTGTAACAATAAGGTTGAGACTTAGCTTCTTATTGTGTTATCACATTGGTTTTATTTTACTAGTCACTTCCGTCCAAATTTTTTTCCCCATATATTCTATAAGTCACACCTATTACGCCCTTTTTTTTTCCCCACTTTTCCCCAGCTAGTAAAATTTATCAATATTATTTTAAAGACCAAAACAGTTAGACTGGTTAAATTGTTTCAATGTATTCTGTAAGTCACACCAATCATGCTCAAGTTAAATTTGGTTATAGTCTTACAAAAATGGCAAGCGTATCATTGTGTACATTTTTATATTGGCTTGTCGACGTATATCCAATATAGATGACGATCTCCTTTAGGAGTATCTTAAAATGTTACCAAGTGGTAAAAAGCTAAAATAAAATCCTTCTTTTCCATTCACTTTTCTATTTTTGGGAAAACCACAATATATAAAGTAATATTGAATTAAGTTCTACACACCTGTGTTGTCGTTGCCTTGTTCCTCACAATTATAAGAAAGCATAAAGGTGGCATCAATAATCCCTAAATCAAATACATATGGTCATATGAAAGAAGTTTGAATCATTATAAAAAACATCACCATTTTTTTCGATGCAAAGAAAAACTGAAAACTTAGAAGAAAAAGAAGATGACAAAAAAAAAAAAAGAACGGTTAATGGGTAAGCAATAAATCAGTCCTTCCTGACATGATAATACATCAAGTGTCAAAGACTTGAATTGTGAATCTACCCTTTGATTGAAAATTTTCTTCTGCTGTGACAAAGTGGATCTATTATCTAATATGTTGCAGCAGCTCTTTCTTCAAAATAAGGGGTCAGCTTACATTACTGATTAGAATTTTTTTACAATTCGCTCTCCTTTTCAACAAGTGTGTTGAAGGAGAAAACATATGGAAAACTAGTATATATTTCGGTGCATATTCTTTGTATAGTGGTGGTCTATCTATACAAGAGAAGACAATACAACTATGTAAACAGATCCTAAAAGAACTTACATAGAATTAATAACAAAGCTAAGATCATGGCCAAGATCAAGGTGATTGTACATAATGTGGACATTATTTGATTATTGACCTTATTCTAAGCACACTTTTAACTGTGCTGTAGCTTGCAGGAATATAACTCAAAGAAAATGCACAGCTAGGAATCACTATAAATAGGCACAGTAAGGAAGGTGATTTTAAGTTTTTGATGAACTGTCACTTTAGGTAAAACCTAGGGAAAGCATAAGTGGTTAATTCCACATCCGAGTCAAGCATCCATGTAAGCTTTGCACAATCAGAGCAGCACTCCAAATTTAATATACCATAGTTGCCCACTTACCACAAGTACACAAAGAATGGAACCAATCAAAGCCAACATGATACCTACAACAAAAACAAGTAAAGATGAATTCACTCAGTTTCAAAACCACTGGAATGTTCATCTTGCTGCGAGACAATGAAAATAAGTTAACAAGATGATAATTGTCTCATAACCGTTCACATGACTATAGTGCTGTCACTGCTGCCATCTCCAGGGGGAAAAAAAACTAACTAACTAACAAACAGACACTTGTATTGGTCTCAAAATGTTACCAAAAAGAGAGAAGATAAACAAATGAAGTGGGAGTTGGTCCCTGATATCCTTCAAATTTTATGTACTTGCTGAAATGTCAATTGAAAAAACTAAGGCCTTGTTTGGTAATGTTTATATTTACTAATTTTGTGCTTATGTTTGCAAATTTTTTAAAATTGGCTACAAAAGCGTGTTTGTTAAATAAGTTATTATTTTTTTTATTGTTTTTTTGAAACTTAAATAGAAAAATGTAAACAAAAAAAAAAAACTATGTTTCACTCTCGTTTTTTTTTTTTTTTTTTTCTATTACAAACATTTTGTAAAAATTTAAATACTCTGTCTATTTTTGTTGCATCATATTAAAGTAAATTATTTTATTCTAATGTCTTATTAAAAATAAACTATTTTTAATAAATAATATAAATTAATAATAATTAATTACATTAACAATAGTACTAAATTAATTACTATTGTTAATGTAATTAATTATTGTTAATTTAATTAAATAATAAGATCATTCGATAAGGATATGACGGATCAAGATTGTAAAATTTTCGTTAGGAAATGCATAAAGTGTCAAATTCACTCCAATTCATGCGCCATAATCATCAATCCATCCTATGTTATTAATTTAATCAATATGAAATATATTTTATTAAATTATTTTTAACAAATAATATGATTAAATCATATTTAATATATTTTATTTTTATTGAACAAACTTATTTTGTGGCCAAAGTGAGGAGTTCGCTACATGCATGGGATAGAGGATGTCCTACGGGGAGGAATGGGGAGACTTGGAGACTTGCATCATCATGTTTGATATGGTATTTATAGAGAGAAAAATTCACAGCACTTGAGAGTGTTGAGCTGCCTATTTTGATATTAAAAATACTTTCTTATCAAACTTATGCTTAGGGTTGGGGGGGGGGGGGATCATCTGGTAACTTATTGTAATTTTTTTTTATGTTTTTGGGAGATTTATACTTCCCACTAGATTGAAAGGGATTGATTTATAATTTATATACATCCTGTGTACACATTTGCCACTTTTTGAAGTATTATTTGAATAAATTTTTATTCATGTTAAAAAATATATATATTGAGAACTTGGGAGTCTGGGGTCATGCAACGACATTAGAATGTTACCATATATCCAATTGATAGAATTTGGGTAACTGTTTTCTTGAATATTTACATTTGTAGTTTTTTGGGTATGGATCCTTTTTAGGTCTCATTTTCTTTATTCTTGTGATTCATGTTTGTTTTTTTGTGCTATTACTCCTCAATCTGCTACCAATACAACAAAGAACATATTCACACTAAAGCATATGCAAACAAGCAGTATAAGAACTTGTTATATATGGATTGACCAGCAGAATAACCAAACCTCACTTTTTATTTTTTCTAGGATTATGTCAAGCAACATGAGACTAATCTTAAATCTCACCCCTAAATACGCCAAGGTAATTACAAAGGGTAAAACCAAAAACAAAAAATTAAACCACGTGAATTTTGGTCTCCACCAAGCTTTCAAAATAGTCAAATCTTCTCACTCTCAGCCAAACAAGGTAACCAAAGGGTACTACATCATACAGTCGACAATTAATATAAAATTTCAGCCAATAAGACAGCAAGCCTTTCATATCATGAAACTAAACGGTAATCCAGTACATACCGAAAAAAGGGCAGACAAATGCAACATAAACTGTAGATATGACAAGTGCAGTCCTTAGAAGAATAAAACACCAGAAACTATTAGAAGCACCTACAGGCAGCAATTCCTCTATAGCCCTGGCCAAAGGATTTATCATCAGGGCATATGTTAGTGGTGTTAAGGAAGAAAATATGTAAACTTATAGAAAAATAATTAAATTACACCATTTTTTCCATAATTTGAAAATTAACTGCGAAAAGGATATTTAGTAAGCGGGTTGATAACCTGTTGGAGAAAAGGAAAAAAATTAAAAGCCAAAGTGATAAACGCAAGTACAGAAACCTAAACATGCACATCACATGTAGGAGCTCAAACACAGGATCAAAATTTGATACTTACTGTCGTCCACAGTGCAACCTTGGACACAATAGCGTTCTTTGGCATATTTGAAAGTACCTGGGACGATGTCTCTCGACCAAACATGAGAAATCCCATGGTTGCTGCACTCCCATATACTACTGCACATAAAAGAAAGCTGCACAACAAAGAAGTTACAACCATTTAAGAGCAAAGTGAATTCTACATCAAAGTGAAAGTTGTGTACCATATTATCATTGCTGTGGTAAATCTTGTTTTATCAGCCATTGCTTGGTAAATATTTGGGAACACACAGTGCCCAGAATAGCAAAACGCATACACTCCAATGGAAAAAGGAATGCCACTCCAATTTACCACTTGACCATTTGGATGAAACCCAATTCCATCTACCGCGCCCAGATAAAGTAAAGAAAGCAATATTATAACTGTTGTAATGACTCCTCCAGCTGCAAGATGAACAACAAAGAAATCGATGAAAAACTTACCAAACTGTTCTGTATCTGAAAAGACTAGCACGATGGAGACACCTGACAGAAATAATTAGAAGAAACCTGAAAGGTAAGAGATATATCGCAAATCCTTCAACCAAACAGTTGGTAGAATGACAAGGCCAACAAGAATTCCGAATAAGTGCATGGAGTCTAGTTGATAACCAGCCCAATGCAAGGATGCTCCAGGGAATATCATGTCCAGATTACCAATTTCCAGAATAATAAATTCCACGCAGTATGACTGTACTCATGAAAAATACTGTGAGAAACATTTTAACAGCTAAACATGGTCCAAGAAATTCAGAATTGTTGCTTCACTTACATATAACTCTGTGTACAAGATGATCTGCACCAAGATCCAAGAGTAAGATAGCATCAGAAAAGACTTTATACAAAAAGCAATAACCAAGGAACTAACTAAACATGGATACACAGCATTCCTTCTTTTCTTTCTTTTTTATTTTATGTGGGGAGGGTGGCAGGACATGGGAAAGCTTATCGCTTGATAAGATATTATGCTACATTGTCATGATATAATGTCTTAGCAAACCTTTCACAGAAGGTGCTAATTATTAATTGCCATAGGAGTTGAACTGTACAACAAATCAGTTATACTTATGAGATATCCCCACCAAAAGCTCTCTTTTTACGATAGCATCTAGTTTTCAGTCACTAGTCAGTAGTGATTGTTAAGAGATTATTTCCTTAATACTCTTCACAATGATCAGAACAGGTTAAATGCATCAAATCTAGCAAGTACACCATAGGCTGGATAAGAAAATAGAAAACATCATTGCTCGACAGTGGTGTGCTAGACGTGTCCCTACCAAATTTATCTCATATGGAAATGTGAACTATTTATGCACACGAGAAATACTATTTGCAGTCACGGGACACACATGACCGACCACAGGTGGCCACATGAATGACAGTGCAAGTGGAGTCGTCCACCACAATCTCTGACATAACCACCTGTGGTTGCAGTTCACCACCAACTACTGCAAGTCGCATTGCTCTTGTGCACAAATAACATAACTAAATATGTGCCTACACAATTAGAGGCCAGATACATAAAGTGAATTAAAAATTTGACGAATTGTATATGCATAACATACATGCATATATATTTCAAAAAAAACAGGACAGGTAGAATGTGAAAACCCTCAGCTTTTTTGAAGGACTTTCAACAATTATTTATCATTGTAAACATAAAACTCTCTTTCCTTGTGTCAGATGCCATGACATGTGATACTGTGCATATTTCTCGTCTTACAGCACCTAAAGAGTTCTTAACAGGGACCCTGCCACCCCCCATTTAGCTCAACCAAAATTGACAAGCCCAGTTTAAGCTACTTAAAAATGTTGCCTGCTGAACCACACACTACATCCACTTACAGATACGAAAAAGCGTCCATACTTTCCAAATGCAGCTTCACCCAAATCTGGGTAACTTAATATGCCACCTTTGCTCTCAAAGCAAAGCCTCATAAGGGAAGCTGTATAACAACATACAACTGCAAAAAGAACGAGCGCTACTAGGCTAGCCCAGCCAGCTTCTTTTACTGTATATGGTGTAGAAAGAAGTGCCACTCCACACATTACGTTTGTTCCTGTTCCATAACAAAACAAGATCTTTAAACCCAAAACAAAACACAAAGATTCGTAACTTGAATAATAGGAAAAGCAGATGAAAAATGATCTCTTGCCTGAATTTTACCAAACCAAATACGAATTAAATCTCTCTCTCTCTCTCTCACTCTCTCTCTCTCTCTCACTCTGTGGGGTGGAAAGAACATCAAACTATGTGAAATCAAATCTAAAATTATCTTAGCAGATCCCTAATATGAAATGGCTTAACACTGTTTTTTCAAGCCACATAATACCTTAAAAATTACAGATAAAAAATCTAATATAATTGTGGGAGAATGCTATATAACATAGCTTACTATTGTTTTTTCAAGACAAATAAAACCTCAAAACATACTGATAAACCAAACCAAACCAAGTCTTTTTCCAATAGGTGGGGTCGGTCCTCAAAACATACTGATAAAATATCTAAAATAATTGAATCAGTCACTATAATGATATTCCTTACCATTGAATATAGTTTGAGTGAAGCTACACCCAAAGCCAGTTGAAAGTTGATCATGCAGAGGGGCCTCCCCTAACCATGATAGACTGGTCCTTGAGATCTTGTCTAATTTTTCTTTTTGAAAACTCCTTTCATATTCAGACAGAAATGGAGTCTTGCCTTCCACATCCAAATTACTTTTTGCACCTATGAGAGTACTAGAATATCTAATGCTTGGTGAATGTTGGAAGGTTCCAAAAATTGGCGATGCAGTAACTGAGAAAGAAAATGTTGTCTCCCTGCGAGGTGAAAAATTAATTGTGAGCATGTAAAGTAACCAAATATAATATACATTTTGCTAAGCTGTGAATTTTCAAAATAAATAACCCAATCCCAATGTAGCTAACTGCCAGACTATCAAATTTTCATAAGAGTTGGGATGTGGCCGACGTGATTACTTGGACATATCACCAACAAGAATGTGTACACTTCTAATTTTTTAGAAGTATTTAAGCCAAGACTCTCATCATTTAACGATATGGAATAAGCGTCTGACATGTCTCGTTGGACATGCACCCATTATATATAGCCAAATCTTCCATTTTATGAATAAAATATCATCTCTTAGCTAATAAACACCATTCTGCTTTTTTGGGTAAATTAAACGGGCTCCCCTGAACATTTAGCAATAGATAAACTACTATTAAAAGGTACCAAGGGTAAACCATATTTTACTTTTCAAAAAGTAATACAAGCCTTTAGGAATTATAAATTCAGTTGTGTCAGTATCCTTAGATACAAGTCATATGACTCTTATGAGTATCAGACAAGTCCAATGCTGAGCAAATATCCAAACCAACACCTGTGCCTATGTAATATGAATGTCGACAAATCATCATACAACTATGCAAAAATGTTCTATGCTGTTTTAAATACCATTTTAACCTAGAAAATAAATAACAAAATACAAAGAATATTAAAATGTGAGTTTTCTAATCATTGTCTGATGTTCATTGGCTTGGGAATCAGATGGTCCCGTCCTTAGATACATACTCGCATTCAACACCTATACGCAAGTCTATATAAAATTACTCCTATGCACCCTTTTCGATCCATTTTCCCTCCAAGAGTACAACTAACCAGCAATATTCTCACACACATGTATTATCACCACTAGCCAAGGAATAGAAAATGGATAAAGAAGTCCTTCCAAGGATTAAATTGTCATTTTGACAAACTGTTGCATTAGCATGGGAATTAAAATTTTGTTAGAAAAAATTCATTAAAAATAGAGAAAATCCATAAAGAAAATTTTCATTAAAAATATTATTAGAAAAAAAAATTTTAAACTGTTTCATTAAGACCCCGTTTGGTAACGTTTTTGTTTTCTGTTTTTCTGTTTATGTTTTCAAAATTTTGTAAACTGGCAACAAAAACGAGTTTGTTAAATCTGTTTATATATTTTTATTTCCAAAAAAATGAAAACTTAAATAGAAAAGAACAAGAAAAAATGTGTTTTCACCCTGTTTTCTTTTTCTGCTGCAAACATTTTTATATATTTTATTATTTTATCCATTTTTGTTTTAACATATTAAAATAAATTACTTTATTCAAATATTTTATTAAACTAAATTATTTTAATAAAAAATATAATTTAATTAAATAAATATGTAATATATTTTATTAATTTATCTAAATAAATAATTAAATTAATTATTAATTAAATTTATTTAATACGAAATATTAATTATTAAATTATTTTTAATAAATAAAAAAATTATAATTTAATAAAATAATTAATTTAATTTAATTAATATAAAATATATTTTGTAAATAATTTTTATAAAATATAATTTAATTTAACTATGAAATTTTATTAAAAATAATTTAATAAAATATATTTAATATTGGTTAAATTAATTAAATTAAATTAAGTATAAAATTTAAGTTAAATTAATTAATTTAATTTAATTAACCGAACTAATATTAAATATATTTTATTAAATTATTTTAACAAATATCATAATTACATTAATTAATTAAATTAAATTTAATAATTAACCTAATTTAGTTATTTTTAACTAATATTGAATATATTTTATTAAATTTATTTTAATAAATATCATAGTCAGATTATTTAATTAAATTTAATTTACTAATTAATTTAATTTAGTTATTTTTAACTAATATTAAATATATTTTATTAAATTATTATTAATAAATATCTTAATTAAATTATTTAAATTATTATGAAATATATTTTAGTAAATATTATAATGAAATTATAATTAATATATTTTACATTTATTGGATTAAATGATACAGTAATTATGTTTTATTCAATTTTTAAATAAATAATATAATTAAATTAATATGAAATATAATTTTTAATTCTACTAAATTTTTAGAAACTAATAAAATTAAATATTTTATGAAAATAAAAAAATTAATAATTATAAAAACAAAACTGCATTTCCAAACACGGTTTTAGTTTTCATTTCCGAAAAAATAAACAGAGAAAACATAAAATAGAAAATGACAACAAAAAAACAATAACAAAAAAACGACAGCATTGTCAAACGGGACAAACAACTGATTGTCGGTATGTTACTTTATTTTGGTGTAATTTATAATGTTATGATTGCAGCATAATCACCATTCCACTAGTACTTTGTCCCAGTCTATTAGGAAATGGATGATCGCGTTTCAACTTTTTCGATGGAAAATAAATTATATTTCTTTTCTTGGTTATTTAACAACTCCTTACCAAAACAAGAAAAACCTACTTTTAGACAACTTTTTATCTCTAATAACTAAAGATGCACAAACATATATAAGAAGATGACACACCAGTGTTCTAGAAAGCATAAACTCACCATCAAGAGTGTCGTCTACAAATCGGACTCGCAAAAGGTGTAGACATGCGGTTGACACACCTTGGACTCAATTTTTTCTTCTGCTTATGGTTCAAACATAAATTGGACGACTTGTTTTAGACACACATAGGACTCGTCTTGGACTCACCTTAATATATATATATATTTTATAATTTCTTTGTTAACTTTTAAGCGATGAAATATAGTTTATTGTCAATTTCATGGAATATAATCATTATATGACTTCTTTGATGACTTTTAAGCTATGATATACATGATTTTTTATTTAGTTTATGTTATATTGCATTATTTCTTATTATTTTCATTGTATTTGAATAAAATAATTCATATATAAGACAAAAATATATATAAAATTATGTACTTTTTCCAAGTCCTCGTCGTGTTGTTCCGTGTCATGTCATGTCAATGTCCGTACTTCTTAGCTAGTGTTATATCCGTGTCGGATACCAACACCCGCCGAACACTCTTAATGCATGTTTGATATTTATTCAGATGTGTCTATTATCTTTTAATTATTTTTGAACATGAATCTTTCTAAATAATTAGGAGAAAAACATATTCCCACTCAACCATAATGAAACATATTGTAATTTTAAAGCAAGAATTTAAAATTCAATGATATGATAAAAGCAATGTGAATTTATATTATTAATTCCATATCCCTTAATTTTTAATCTTAGAAATTTAAAGAACTAAAACTTCTAATTTATTTGTTAATAAAATTTTTTAAAATAAATAAAAATAAAAGACAAATGTATTTTTAATATAAAAGTGAATAAATAGTTGTTTTCTCATGTGCATATCTATAAATATATTAATTTGTTAACATGTCCTCCTCGCATTGTGTGTCATATTTTTTAAATTTAGCATATGTGTATCATGTCTTACTAATATCACATGTCCATATCTGTATTTCTTAGCTAATAATTGAGTCCCCTTAAATCAATAGCTGATTCTGCAATTTTTTTTTTTTTTTTTGGATAAGCAACATAAACTTTATTGATAGTTAAAAGATAGTATACTACAAGAGAATGAGTAGTCCCCCAAGAGCAAAAATTAAAATACAATGATATTGGAAATTGCCAATCAATTTCCATGGATGACGAAATGGATAAGTAGCAAAATCCGACAATCTAGATACCCAAAAAGAAGTGAAAACCCTGATCTCCCACAATACCATTACATCTTCACCATCATCCTCAAAAGACTCTAGAATTCCTTTCCTTCCAAATAACCCAAAATATAGCAGTTACTGCAACCCTCCCCTAAAAAACATATGCATTCTTACTACAACCAAATCCCCGAAAATCAATGGAGAATATATCTACAGAAGATGGAGCAACCCAAACCGTATCCATCAATGCAAAAAGCTTATGCCATAAACTCAACACAATTGGACAATGAAGAAAACTCAACACAATTGGACAATGAAGAAATAGATGATATATCAATTCACTCTCTTGTTTGCATAACACACCAACGAGGTGAAAGCATCATGAACGGACTCTCCTTTTGAAGTACATCACATGTGTCAAGCCTCTTGTATGCCGAAGACCAATAAAACATTTGACTTTTGGAGTACATATCAATAATTTTCTCACAAATTGATTTACAAAAGAAGAGACCAAAAGAACAAGGAGGCCAAAATCTTCTACCGCTAGCATTCTGCCTCAATACTACATTATCCAGTAAAGAGGAAAGTGTTGCAAATCCAATAGATTCCCCATCATTTAAATTCCGAATGAAGTTAAAATTTCAATTCAAGGGAACTACTGGATTAACTGCTACCGAAGCAATGGTAGCATTTGGATTTCGAATCAACCGATACAAGCGAGGGAAAGAAGTGGAAAAAGCAATTTCCCCTGCCCATGGATCCTCCCAAAATCAAAAAAGCTCCGATCCCCAAATGACACTTGATAAATTGTGAAAACAAAGGCAACAGATGTGAAATTTATTTCCAAGAAGCCTTGTTAGTACCCCTATTCAGAACTTGAGAATTCCATCCATTCTCATGAATACCATATTTACTCCTAATTACAATATGCCAAAGAGAATTAGGTTCTAACAGAAATCTCCAAAGCCATTTTCCAAGTAATGCCAAATTCATGGCATTTACATTACCAATATTAATCTTCCTCCCTTGGACAAAAATGACTTTTCCAACCATCAAGACATTTCTCTATGTTCTTAATGATAGGAACCCAAAAGTTTTCTAAAGAAGGATTACCTCTAAGAGGCATCCCAAGACATTTAAAAGGTAACTCATTCCACAACCCATCAAATTAGCGAAATGATCCGCCTTACTCATTTGAGAATTAATGCCCACAAAAGGAACATTTTCCCGAATTGGTTTTAGGGCCAAAGCATAGCTCAAAAGAAAGGTGAATCTTTTTGAGGTTATGGAAATTTAATTCCTCTATAGCTAAGAAAAAACTGGTGTTATCTGCAAATTGTAAATGTGAGATTGATACCATTTTTCCTCCCCACCTCAAAACCTCTAAGCTAACCTACTCTTTTGCTCTGTCCACCATCAACTTAAGATATCCACCACTAAAAAAGAATGGAGAGAGAGGATCTCCCTGCCTAAGAACATTTTACCCAGCTTCCTATTAACTATGACCAAGAAATTGATTGCAGCTAAGCACCCCATCATCCAAGATCTCTATTTGGTGCCAAAACCCCTAATTCTTTAAACAAAATCAAGAAAATTCCAATCAACCTGATCATAGGCTTTTTAAATCCACTTTTAAATACGAACACCTCTTTCTTCCAGAACCTGTAATCTTCTACGACTTCACTGGCCACTAGGACACTATCTAGAATTTGCCGTCCCTTTACAAAAGCACTCTATTCCTTAGAGACATTTTGACTCAACACTCTCTTAAATCTACCTGCCAAAATTTTGTACAAAGAAGTTACTGACCTGATTAGTCTATAATCTTGAATCTTTAGAGATTTCTATCTCTTAGAATTTAAGCAGTGAACGAAGAATTAGTGCATTTGTTGACAATCCCAGAATTAAAAAATTCCTGAAAGGCCTTCAGCATTTGCATCTTAATATCTTCTCAACAGTGGTACATGGCTAAGGTAAATCCATCGCGTCCTGGTGACTTATTTCTCCTACACTCAGAAACTATACACTTTATTTCCTCTAAAGTGAATAGGTTTTCCAACCAACGGGCAGAGATTTCATCAATAGGCTCCCAATCTAATCTCTTAATCAGAGGCCTATTTTGATCATTTGATGAATAAAGTCAGGAGAAAAAAGAAAGAAATTCCTCGTTTATCCCAATTTCCTCATTCGTTGATTAATACCTTGGTATAGCTTTTCCTATGCTTGCCATCAGCCACCCAAGGAAATAATTTAGAATTCAAATCCCCATCCTTTAACCATTTAATTTTTTTTTCTTTTGAGCCCATAAGACTTCATATCTGAAAATAATCTCTTTGAAATTATTCTTGAGATCAACCCTTTCCTTTCTAAGAATGTCATCTCGCCCCTCATGGACCTCCCTGTTATCCAATTCTTCAAGTCTCCCAAGGGCTCTGTTCTTATCTTCTTTGACATCCCCAAATGTTTCCTTATTCCAAACTTTTATTCTACCCTTTACATGACAAAGCCTTTTCATAAATTTATAATCCTCCTAACCCTCACAAGTGTATTCTCCCTAGCATGTCTTAAAACACTCTTTGGATGAATGGTGTTGAAGCCACATATTTTAAACCTAAATGGTACAGGTCCCCATTTGAAAGGACTACTTTCTAGAATCACCAGACAATGATCGGATATTGCTCTCTGGAAAATCTCTTGCCTACAATTGGAGAACATCTCCTCCCACCCTTGCAAGAATAAGAATCTATTATTACTATCCAGATTACTTTGCATATTGGACCATGTGAATCTTGCATTGGAAAGGGGGATGTCAATAAGACCACATTCTCTAATAAAGAAGTTAAAATCCTTCATGCTTCCACTGACACTCCCCTCTCCCCTAAACTTTTCAGGTACAACTCTGGTCACATTAAAAGCACCCCCTATGCACCAACAAGGATAGCATAGACCCCATAGAGAGACAAGCTCTTCCCACATAAGAGACCGATCCCTGTAAACATTAGGTCCATAAACTCCAGTAATCCACCATCCTTTCCATCCCTATTTCCAAGTTTCACTATCAAGGTAAATAGCCTTCAATCACCTCCAAACAAGTAACCAACCTATCATCCCACATTATAAAAATTCCTCCTGATCTCCCGACTGAAGGAAGGACCTGTAGTCTTTGAGTCTGGCTCTCCAAATTCCTTTATCTCTAATCCTATCAAAATACTCGATTTTGGTTTCTTGGAGAATCACAACATCTAGATTGATTCTCTTCAAAATATCCCTCACTCCTCTCCCCCTAGCTGACCTAAGACCTCTAACGTTCCAACTTACAATTTTCATTTAAAACACTGACCCCTTTTCTGCTGAACTTTCCCCCTACCTTATCACAACTGATCCCAAAATTCAAATTCTTTAATTCCCTAAGACCTCTCTTCATCTCTTATTTATTGATAAGGCAAAGGCTATAATTTGCCCCTAGTCGACCTCAGCCATTCCCCTTCCCTTTCACTAGCCTCAAATTCATCAAAGCTAAAACAGTATTAAGCTGACCCCACTTCTCCTGATTATCAAATTCCCCTCCACTCTTGCTTTGTGTGTGCTGTCAAGCTCCATCTATGGAGGGAGATGGGTAGGACTACTATCAAAAGTGGGGATAAAATTTTCTCAACACTAACAAGAAGGGTATTTCACTACAATTGGAGTAATCCTAGGAGAAATCCTATTGCAAGCCTTCTCAGCTTGACAATCGTGACTAGGATTTGAATGGTTATTCAAGGTCATTGACGAAAATTCGGAATTTTTGGGCAAGTGGCTAACATTCTCTTTGGAAGCAAGATGGTTTGAGACGTATGTAATTTGGAGATGAAAGTAGGGATGCATTCAAAGGACAGACATGGACCCCCCCCCCCAAACAAACTAACCAAGTTCAACCCTTTTTCAGATCTCTCAGAAGAAGATGGCCAAGAAGACTAGCAGCTTAAAAGTTCAAGAGATTGTAACCTTTGATTGGAGAGAATTGTCTTCTATACCATCGGGTATAATGGTTGCTCTCTTCCATTTCATGAATCCACTTCCTAATCCTCTATACTAAACTTTCCTTCTTCAAAAAGAGCATCCAAACCTATCTCTGTTTCAGGTACACCAGATTCCAAGTCTGGATCACATCCAAAGCCATCGAACTTACTGACAAGGAGTCTTCGGGATTTGTGTCTTTATCCAAAACCTCCGCTGTTAGTTTTTCAGACTCCCAGCTTCTACTAATCCTATTCGAATCCAATCAAAGAAACCAAGATCTAGTTTCATTGAAAAAGCACCAGTCCTACTTATCTCCTTAATCCAGATTTCACTGCCTCCTGACTCAGCATCAACTGATATAAAAAGTTTGTGTTCAATCTTTGGTTCCCTGTAAATTTGTTTTTACTCGTTGCTACTCATCTTCTTAAATCTTTTTAATAAATTCAATTTTAAATGCAAAGAAGTCCTAAATAGATGTCAAACATCCTCCATAAAAGACTCTGTCCTGAATTTGCATTTCAATTACCTTAAATCACAACTATTTTCCTTGCATACCTAAACATCACACATACATGACTGGAACATTAGCTTATTATTAGGAAGTGAGGTAGTAATGAAAGAATTGCCTTACCTAATTAGATTGTTAGATTTTTATCAGGAAATGTGCTTGTAGCATATCTATGTCGGCAAAATTCTCATAAATTAAAAGTAACTACAGAATAGCTACTTACAAAGTGTGAATTAGTAGAAAATTAGATAATATAAAGAAGGAAGAAATTTAGTGGAACAAGATCTACTGTTAACAATACATCAAATGGTGCAATAGAGAAATTTTTATTGACTGGCCAAGAAGTATTAATGCCAGTAGAAAAGTGTAGCTGTAGAACAATTTTTTCAGGAGTAATGTCTGTAGTAAAGTAGACCAAATCCAAGCTAAACTCAACTCCAAATCCAAATGCTGAGATTCCAATTTGACATCTGAATCCTGAATTATTGTTTCTGGGTTTAATTTCAAGAATAAATCCTGAATATCTGAACTGATTACAAACCTGTTGGGAGTATGAATAATGATACAAGCAATAAAGTTGCCCCCCTTCCCCAACATCTTAAAATTTTTGGTGAGATGGTGGTTAATAAACTAACAAATTCAAACCAACTAATCTCTATAGATTTGTAATCCAGCTTTAATCAAATTAGTTTTGGGTCATGCCTGACCAATAGACACCCGCTTCCACAATATTGATACTTCGATAGTTAAGGATAAGTATTATCTGTTTTCAAATTTGATTAATCTACATGAGATACTTAAGCCATATGGACTAGAGTTTTACCAAAGGCAGTCCCAGAATTCATAATCAGTAGGGGCAAAATTACATTTTTAAAGTAAATAGAAACAAAAATAAAAATAGGGTGGAGGCAAAACAAGGGAAAAAATCTAATTTATAAGAAAAAATAGCAAAATCAATAAAATTTTAATGTAATTTTCTAAATCAGTGTGAGCAATTACCCCCGCTGGTCCTTCTTTGGGTATGTCTATGAGTTTTACATAATGATCTTGTCAGTTAGCCCAGAAATCAACAAACAAATTTGGGCCATTTTGGTAGATCCCATTTTGAAATAATCTATCAATTTTGCAAACAAGTTGGTAAAAAATTTATTTTGTAGTTCCTTACATAAGGATTCAGAAAATACCGGATCCCCGCCTACACAAGCAAATTCTTGATAAAACTCCAAAATGGCATTTTCTTTTGACCCAAATTGAATTCGGAATCACTATTCGAAATCTTAGTGAAACACTGGATTTGTTATCTCATGTCTGCTTTTCATGAAAAAATACCAATTGAAGTGGAGGGTTTCTTCAAACAACAAGGGGCTCTGGGTTCGAGTGGCATTTCACCCCTAATCACAACTCATCCGCTGATTTTTCAACATCAGTCGGTTCGGACCTCCACTTAGTTTCACCCAAGCTTCATCCTGGTCATGGATAGATCATCCAGGTTCGGGTCCATAAGCAGTGACAATTGCCCTATGGAGACTCGCTTTTGCTATGGCTTCGGTATTTTTTCAAATGAACGATTTGAAGACCTATTGATTCTAAAAATTGATTGCAGAGTTGATCGTTCAGACCTTTCAATTCATAGATGTAGATCCCGGACCTATGAATGGGGATATTCCCGAAACTCACAAAGAAAAAAGGAAGTGAGTTAGACAAAAAGAAAAGCAACTTGGACAAAAAAAGAAGTGACTTGGAGAAAAAGAAACGAAGTGGCTTAGACAAATCTTTTTTGTCGATAACCTCTATGCCCTTCCTCGTCTCTGGGTGCCTAGGTATCCGCCGTAAGCCTTTCCTCGTTTAAACCTCGCCCTTCACTTTAAGGCTATGCCATCCTCCTAAGGTACTGCTAAATGGAAGGATCTTATCAACGTCCATGAATGATAAATCATAGATCGAACCGCCGAATCTGAAAAATTGGGTGCTATCATGTAGCTTTGTATGGCTAAGTTTACGAGTTGGAGTTAGAATTCTTTTATCTATATATCATTTTCTGTATGCATAAAAACTCTTTCATTTATGTTCGGCATAAGCCGCATGTTATACCATATTCCAGTAAATAGATATTTGTATTATGGTTATGATACAAGTCTAAGTTTTGAAAAAAAAAAAGCTTCTGATAAAAAACGAGCAGTTCTAGTAAGATTTATAATATGAATACCTTTACGCTTTGCAGAGATATAAGGTGCCATTCTAGGGTTCCATTTACTAGTACCATGGCCAAAATGAACTCCTGCCTCCATCATCTCTTCCAAATTGATGTTCCAATATCTTCTTGTCATTGAACTGAATAGAATCTAAGATAGCATTTGTTGGACCTATTCAAACTCCATCCGGGGCTGGAAGTTCTTTTCAAGTTTCTTCTTCCTTTTTTTTTTATTTATTTAATTTTTTTTTTTCTAGGTAAAGTTAAATAAATGGGTTTTCCACAAGTCATGCTGCCAAAACCCACTTCAGAGATTTAAATAACCAGATCAAGATTTTCATCGAGGAAGTAAATTTCGTACATTGATTTGTTTTTTTTGTTTTTTTTTTTTTTTTTGAGCCAAACACTTTCCAGTCTTGAGATATGCAAACAATCTAGTTTCACAATGCTCAAATCCACATTTTGGGACAACCAAACAGCCAATGGGTGGGGTTTTCGATATCACTAGCTATTTCACTCCAAATTAACAATTTATTGATTGATTTACTAAACAAATGGACCCATAAAAAAGTATACACCTAGAAACGTTTAACTGGGATGTTTTCCTATTTTCTCAGCAACCAAACGGCAAAAAAACATATATATAAAGAAATAGATGTTCGTGACTAAAATTCGAAGATTACCTGTAACTCTGAGGCCATTGCTGAGACTGGAACGATGAAAGATCTCCCTCACTGGCATCATCATCATCAGCCTCGGCGTCTTCCATGCGATCATCATCGTCTTCAGAGTTGTCAGAGGAAAATCCCAATTCCGTCTCCTTCTCCGCCATTTATTACCAGTTCTAAATCAAATCTACCCAAATTCGAAACACAATGCGTGATGATCACAGGCACATATATACACATGAATATATACAGAGTGAGAGTACGAACTGCAATTTTTGATTGAGGTTTCGACATTTGTTGGTTGATTTACGGGAGATGGATGGCTGAGAATGGTCAATCTGCAGAGAAATAGCACAATTTTGCAGAGAAATAGCGCGGTTGTGTATATGTCTATGAATGTATAGAGAGAGAAAGATTGAGCAAGGTTATTTGGTTTTGGAGGGAAGCGCGGAGGAAGTTCTCAGCTGCGGAGACCGCGTCAGCGAAGCTATGTTTCATATTTTAGATTAAATTACAAGGACACGCCCAATGTCTGTGGCCGAATCGATCCAAATCGAGTTACTTGTTTCGAGTTCGCGCCTGATTCGAATTGCTATACAAGTCGATTTGATAGAAAAGAAATTTGGAGTTTAATTCACGAATAGTTTAATTAAATTAGAAAGACTGTCATTTTAATTTAATAAAATATTATTAAAAAAATAAAAATTTTAGTAAATATATATATATATTATTTTACCGAATTTATTCACAAACTTTCGGGTCAAGTTTTTCTGACTTGTGTTCAAGTTCGAATCTAAACGAGCATATCAATCAAACTCGATTCAAACTCGTTTTAGTTACGAACCGAGATTGAACAGAGTTTGAATAACTTACGAATAGTTCGATTAAATCGAAAAAACATTGTTTTAGTTTAATAAAATATTATTAAAAAATTTAAAATATATTAGCAAGAACATATATATTTTATTGAATTTACTCACGCATTTTCGAGCCAAACTTTTTTAGACTCGGGCTCGAGTTCAAATCTAGATAAGTCACAAATCAAACTCGACTTAAACTCATTTTAATCATGAACCGAGCTTGATCTGATCTTGAATAGCTCGCAAACAACTCAATTCATTTTCACCCCTATTAATCTCTCTCTAAATAACCCCAAACCAAACAAAACAAAACCAAGCATTTTTCCTACTAGGTGGGTTCAGCTATATGAATTTGACAATGTCAATCAAATTTGTTTAAGGTCATATCCTCCGTTAGATCCATAGAGGTAAGGTCATATTTAATTGTTTCTTTGCAACTTCTTTTAGGTCTCCTTCTCCCTCTTCTACTCCTGGTAATCTTCATACTTTCACAACTTTTAACCGGTGCCTCTGTTGAATGCCTTCTAACATAGCCAAACTATCTTAAAAATATTTTCTCTCATTTTATCTTCAGTTGGTGTTATTTCTATTTTGCCCCTAATCTCTTCGTTTCTAATCCTATCTCTCCTTATAATCCCGTACATCCATCTTAGCATTTTCATCTCCATAACTACCATCTTCTGAACATGATTATACTTTACTGCTCAACACTCTGATCCGTATAACAATGCTGGTCTTACCACCACATTATAATACTTTCCTTTTACCTTGAAGGGAACTTTTCGATCACACAAGACCCCCCGAAGTACTCCCCCATCTGGTCCACCTAACCTGAATCCTATGATTTACATTAGTATCAATCCCTCAATCCTATTACACCATGGATCCAAGGTACCTAAAGTTTTCTTTCTCTATAATCTTATGTGTGCCCAAACTTACCTTCATGCCATCAGTTGTCCTACTTTTGCTAAACTTGTATTCCATATATTCCATTTTGTATCGACTTAGCCTAAACCCTTTTGTCCCTAATGTTTCCCACCACAATTCTAACTTAGCATTCACTCATTCTCTCGTCTCATCTACTAAAACAATGTTATCTGCAAATAGCATACACCACGGCACCTCATCCTGAATATGTCTTGTAATCTCATGCATAACTAAGGCAACCAAGTATGGGCATAACGCTGAGCCTTGGTGTAGACCAATCGTGATGGGAAATTCCTTAGTCTCTCCGCTAGTCGTCCATATAGATGTTACAGCTCTATCATACATGTCCTTTATCACCTCGATATATGCAACACGCGCTCCTTTCTTTTCCAATACTCTCCATAGAATCTCCCTAGGAATCCGATCATAGGCCTTTTCTAAATCAATGAACACCATGTGTAAATCTTTTTTACTTTCTCAATACTATTCCGTTAACTTCCTCGGGAGAAAGATAGCCTCTTCTAAGTATGAAACCAAATTGATTCTCTAAAACGTTTGTTGTCTTTCTTAGTCTTTTCTCAATAACTCTCTCTCATAATTTCATCATATGGCTCATCAATTGAAACACGCGGTAGTCTCTAAATAACCCCAAATTGTACAAAACTAAGTGTAAATGAGTCTTGATCATCTTCATTAGTAATCTTTTGTGTCAAAAAAATTAAATAAATAAATCTCATCATGGTAAAAAAAAAAAAAAAAAAAAAAAAAACAAGTTTTAATGAAGTCACAAAAAGTAACATTGATTTCTTATAATTTAAATAATATATATATCCATATATTTCAAAATAATCACTAGTTTATAAATATTACTTATGTTTAATCATTAACTTATTAGATATAACTTATAAATTTAAAATATATAAATGGTTTAACTAAAAACTTGTCAAATTGTAATGTAATTTTCAAAATGAAAAATGCATTAATCCATTTATAAATATAAAATATTTAATTAATATATTACATGTATACTATTTTGATTATATTAAATCGTATACAAAAAAATATTAGACAAACTCTAATCCTTATGAGTCAAGTTATACAATACACTTGGGTTGTTTATTAAATAAGCCTAATATTTTTATTCAAGGTCACCTCATTTATTAAATAAATGAATCGTATTGGGCTCTTAATGAGTTAAGTCTGAACTTATTCATGAATTGTTTGATTCATGAATATGTCGTTTGTAACAACGTAAAAACGAATTCAAATGGTGTGTACTTCACGAAACGCTTTTTATGAGGTGTGTTTTCTTCTTGTTCTTCAAAGAACTTATGAACTTATTAAGAATTCGTTGTTGTGGCGCTCTTTTATCTTTAATCCAAGGTTCTTGATTTAAGAAATCAACGGATCTTGGTTCTACATTTTTTGCTCTTGATATTAGCTTTCTTAGGTTTTGATTCAAGTGATTGTGGGTTTTAGGCAATGGTAGGTATATATAGAGAAATAGGATTATCACTAGTAAGGGGAAGTTCATTTGGACTAATGGGAATAGGCTTGATGAGTTTTGAGAAGATGGTTTGCCTAAGGGGAATGGGAGATTTAGATAGGAAGACGGGAGTTTCTACGTGGGTAATTCAAGTAAAGATCCAAAGGAACAGAATGAGACTTATTATCCATCTGGGACATACCTGGTGAAGAGTTTTAAATGGGATGCCCAGGAAGTGTTTGACGATTTGCGAGAATATAGCATTTGCCCAAATGAGAAGGTTCAGATTATGCCTTCGCAGAAGAAGCTCGCGTTGTGGCTTCATCCAAGGGCGTGGATTCTAGTATTAGGCCACGGAGAATGTCAATTGATAGGAGATTGAAAGCCGGTGTGGAGAGGGAATTTAATAGAATAAGCATGTTGGAGGCCACCAAGGCTTCTACGTGCGATGCATTCGATACAAATTTAATGGCGGGGAGGGATATGGAGAATGGTTTGGCTGGTGTACAACTTAAAAATGCAAGCATAGGAACTAAGAGCTCAAATAGGATACCCAAGCGGATAAAGAGACAAGGAGTGATGATTTCTAATGGGCATAAGAATTATGAGCTCATGCTGAACTCACAGCTGAGAATTAGGTAATGGCTAATGTAAATTTCTTATCCATACTCGCTCCTTTTTTTTTCTCTATGTTTTAAGTTTTTGTTTTGAAAACTTCAGTTTTGATTCTTTTTATATGTTTCTAAGCATTTTAATCGGTCCTGGTTTCTTGTTTAATATGTTTCTAAGCATATTTAATGTCCTAGTTTTGTCATTAGCTAAAATTCTGATATCATTTCTAAGATGCTTAGATGATAACTAATGAGCATTAAGAGTACCAAAAATTGAATATGCTAATAACAAAATGAAGAATCTGAAAAATTTTAATCTCAGTTGACATCTCCTGCAAACTACTATTAAACCTGATATAAGCCAGTGATGCCAAACTTTTATTAGGTACTATTTTCAGACATCAATTTTCATTGAATTCAAAATAAAAATAAAAAAAAATTGTTTAATCATCATTCACTTGTGTTACTGCGACAATAATTTTTAATTTATTGTAATGTTCTCTTTTCAAATTGGCAATAAATAATGTGCATGCATGCACTAGTAATGCATATACTTGTCAACTGTTGAAAAGTGGTTTTAAGTTGAATGTTTTTTAAGAATAAGAGAGATATATAAAATACATAGAGAGATTAAAATTACACTTTGACTGAGTCGGGATCTAGCTTCTGCATCACAAGGCTCTTATCTCCCAAATTGCAATATAGAAACAAAATAGGATTAATGTAGTGAACAAAAAGAATTACATTTTTAGGAATCAAACTCTATAAATACATACAAGGGGTACAGCCCTATGCAAAATGCTTCCCTCATATGCGGGGTTTGGGTAGGGATAATGTATACAATCTTATCTTTAATTATTGGAGAGACTTTTTCCAAATATATATATTGAACATTTGGCTGAGTTTCCAGCATGTTACTTGGAGTTTTTGCATAGGTATTCTATAGGAAGACCAGGTCTAATTGCAACACTTGATTTAAAGGCATAAGCTTTGGACCCAAAGGAAAAGTTCTGGATAAGATTTCTTCCAGAGGGATCCAAACACACTCTCCCACACCAGTCATGCGAGTTCAAGTGGAAGGACTATTGCCCATTAGTTTTCAGGTGAGACATATATATATAGTTACTAAATTACTCTCATTTATCAACTTCTCACTACACATGGAAGTCTTTTATTTGATTAGCATTATCACTTCAGAACAACTTGAGTATCTAACGAAAATCAAAACCAATACTAATTAATTAATTATGTGAACGCAGGACTCTAAGGAAGTTGTTCAAGGTGGATCCAGTAGATTATTTATTATCCATTTGTGGGAATGATGCTCTTAGAGAACTATCCTCTTGGGAAAAGCGGAAGCCTTTTCTACTTGACTATGATCGTTACATGATAAAGACTATGAAGAAAACTGAAGCAAAAGTAAGTAAAACCTCTCTAATACTTGTTCTGCAATCATCAAACACTAGGAAAATCAATTCATATTCCATGACATGGTTAATTAGGTGCTTCTAAGGATGCTTCCAACCTATTATAACCATTTCCGCCAATTTGAGAACTCTCTAGGGACCAAATTTTATGGCCTGCACTAAGTCAAGTTAATTGGTTCTGCCCAAAAAAAAGGTAAAATCAATATAAGTTTAAGTCATTGTTTTTTTTTTACGTAATTATTTCTCTAGGTACATACATACTTAGACACAACATATATATGATTGTGTGTAGGTACGCTTCATCATCATGGGCAACGTTTTCTGTTCTGAATACGTTATTTCCAAAAGATTTGACTTAAAAGGGTCTTCCCTTGGCCACATGATAGAAAAGGCAGAGATTGAGATTGATGCAACCACAATCCTAAAAGTCCTTGATCTTAACTTCATATTCAGACTCCAAAAGACTTAGTTTCAAGAATTTATAAGATTAAAGATATAGTTTTGATCCAATTTCTCTTTAAAATTTTTAGTTTTTTATTTTTTGGTTCATGCCACATCTAAATGGATATTTTGATTTTATAAGCAAATTGACAAAAACTATGAGTTTCCTCAAGAGGAAAGAATAATGGACTACAATCTTTTGGTCAGTCTGCACTTCAGAAATACAATAAATAATGGCAATCTCATTCCCTTTGGTGATCGGAAGCTTATAAGTTATTACTCAGTCCTATTCTTTCCTTGTTTTTGTTTAATTTGTTGAGGATTTTCTTCTTTCAATTTTTTTGGTAATTGTACGATTGTTGATAATTTATCGCCTAGTTATGTCAGTCACGACTGTAAACAATGGGCCCCACAAAAGTGTGTAGACTTTTCAATAACCAATAAACTTAGGTCTCTAGTATGACAACTAAAGGATTTTACAGAGTTGTTACAATCTTTATTATCTCTTTGATGTGTACTCTTTTTTACAGACAATGGTGATCCAGTGCTTGAATCATCAACTCCCAATCTTTCTACAGCAGATGTGGATCAACTTCTTTTAGACTCAGTAGGGTAAAATATCTCCACACTAGATGATTTCTTAGTTTTAATCTTGATCCGTTATATATGTGAAAATCTCAATTAGAAAATGAATAAATAGACATATTTATACTTATACATATGATTTCATCATCACCGTGGAAGTTGACTTGGTATTTTTTTACCATAACAACGTTAAACTATGATTTCATTTTTTTATGATATCTTTTTAGGGTAACTTAGCATCCTTGCACTTTATACCAAATCTTACTTCAATCGTTCTACTTTTAATTGTAACAATCAATCTTTACATGTTATAATTGTGCACATTCCAAATATGGAAACCCTGGATCACTCATGTGATATGATGCAATGAATCAAAAATAGAAATACACGAAGTTACATAGATGTTTACATGGTTCAGCAATTTGCCTATGTCCACGGGCAAAGGATCCGATTTTCAATTATCAAGGAACTCTACGAATGGAGTTGAAGAGTACAATTACAAAGCGAGAACCTGTAAAACCCTAACCCCTTGAAACTCTTGAAAACCCTAATTCAAGCTCTCTCTTTTACTAGGTGTATAATAAAAGCCTATATATATATATATATATATATATATGTACAATATAAATGGCCAAAACGGGCCTACGAAAAAGCTCTAACTAAACTGGTCTGTGTCGTTCGCTGGGGCGAGATTCCTAACGAGCGTCCTCTATCACGATTACTTGGCTACTGTTGTTCCCAGCGAAGCCAATGACCATCCAGCGAGCTAATTTCTCCAGCTACACATCTATTATTTTTGGCTACGACACTTCCAGTAAACCCAACAAACCAACCAATGAGATACTCTAAATTGTACACTTCAGTACTGTGAATCAAAGCCTGTAATCCTCGAGACTCCTACATGTTCCTTGTGGGTCATGAACCATACTCTTAATCCCCCAAACTCCTACGTGTTCCTTGTGAGTAATGAGTTATACTCCAACAATCTCCACCTTCGCGAATACTCACCTTTTAGAAAACTGTATACCTTAAACACATAAGTTGAAGTCGTCTCTCATCTAGTAAGAGACTTCGTCAACATATTCGTAGCATTCTTTAAAGTGTGAACCTTCTCTAGGTCAACTTCACTTGAACTAATCAATTTCTTGATCTTGTGAAATCTCACATCAATGTGTTTGGTCCTCGTGTGAAACATCTGATGCTAAATGGAACTCTGATTGTCACAATTCAATCGAATACTATCTTGTTGTATACCCACCTCCTTGACTAATCCTCTCAACCACAATCCTTCCTTAGTGGCCTTTATCATTGTCATATACTCCGTTTTAGTGGTACAAATTACAACAAGAGACTGTAATATAAATCTCCAATAAACTGATCCTCCCGTAAGTGTATACACATACCCTATCACAGACCTTCTGTCATCCACATTCTCTACATAATCTAAACCAACATATCCTACATCTGAAGCTTCTTTTTTCTGTCTAGCAAAAAGAATCCCATAATCTATTGTACCCTTTAAGTATCTAAAAATATACTTCGCTATTTTCCAATGCTCTCTGCCTAGTTTTGCCATATACTTGCTAACTATGCTCACTACTTGAGCAAGGTCTGGCCCAGTACATACCATAGCATACATCAAGCAACCTACTACACTGGCATATGGCACATTTGACATAACTGCAATTCCTGCATTTGTCTTCAGACATTGTCTGACTGATATCTTGAAATGACCCACAAGTGGTGATATCTTGAAATGACCCACAAGTGGTGTCCTTATCAGTTTTGTATCCTACATGCTAAAATTTTCTAACACTTCCCAATGCAATTCTTTTGAGACATCCAAAGCTTACCAGCTTGTCTATCCTATGGATCTCCATTCCAAGTATCTTCTTTGCAGCACCCAAGTCTTTCATGTTAAATTCCTTGCTCAACAAGGATTTTAACATATGGACTTCCACCATAATCTTTGCAGCAATTAACATGTCATCCACATAAAGTAGTAGATAAATGTATGAACCATCTTCAAGAAATCTCAAATAAACACAGTAATTATACTCACGCCGTGTATAGCCAATCTGAAGCATATAGGTGTTAAACCTTTTATACCATTACCATGGAGACTGCTTCAGCCCATACAAGGATTTCTTCAACTCACAAAATAGATGTTCTATGCCAGGTTGCTTAAACCCTTCGGGTTGATCCATGTAAATGTTCTTCTCCAAATCACCATGGAAGAAAGCTGTCTTCATGTCAAGCTGGTCCAAATCCAAGTCATGATGTGCTACAAAAGCCACAATTGTCCTAATGGAGGTATATCAAATAACCGGGGAAAAGACCTCATCATAGTCAATTCTCATCCTTTGTGAGTACCTTTTTGCCACAAACTGTGCCGTGAACCATTGAACCTCTTTCTCTGAAACTACTTCTTTCTTTCTATAGAACCATATGCAACCAATTGAGTTCTTACCCTTAGGTAAGCTCACTAAATCCCAAGTCTTAATTTGTGCAATGACTCCAACTCTTGTCATGGCTTCCATCCATCTATCTCTTTCAGAACTGCTCACTGCATCCTGAAAACTAAAAAGAGCCCCACAACTAGTTATTAAAGCATAAACAACAAGTTCCTTAAAACCATACCTGACTGGTGGCTTTATGTTACGTTAGGTCTATCTGTAGCCATACTATGATGCAGCTGATCTGTCTCCTCATGTAAATGATCATTCTCTTTCTTTGAACTGTTCAGCTCTACTTCTATAGCCTGCTTGCTACTGTTTCCTTCTGAATTATCTTTCTGCTCTTCTTTCAAATCTTTCAGCATGTCTGACTCATCAAACACTACATCCCTATTGATCATCACTTTCTTGCTCACCGGATCCCATAACTTATACCCCTTCACACCTTTCTTGAAACCCAAAAAAATTCACCTTTTGGATTTGTGATCCAACTTGAACCTTTCATCACTAGGAATATGAACATAAGCAGGACATCCAAAAATTTTAATTATAAAATAATCTACCACTTTCCCTATCCACACCTCCTCCATAATTTTCCATCCAAAGCTAAATTTGGTGATCTATTTATGACATAGCAAGCCAGATTTGCATCCTCCATACAGTCTTAGGAAGCCCTGCATTTAATCTCATGCACCTCGCTCTTTTTGCAATAGACCTATTCATCTTTTCTGCTACCCCATTCTACTATGGTATCTTTTTCACACTGAAGTGTCTCCTAATCTATGCTCCTCGCAAAACTTTAAGAATACCATTTCTTTATACTTTGTACCATTATCTGTTCTCAGGCACTTGAATTTCCTTTTGGTCTGGTTCTCCATTTCAGATTTCTACAACTCAAACTTCTCAAATGTTTCAGACTTGTACTTCATTTAGTAAACCCAAACCTTTCTTGAGTAGTCATTAATAAACGTTAAGAAATACTGTACTCTACCGTGTGAAGTTGCTTTAATCGACCCCCAGACATCAAACTGAACATAATTAATAATACCCTCTGTCTTGTGAATAGCAGTCTTGAACTGAACTTTACATTATTTCCCAAGGACATAAAATTTGCAAAAATCTAACTTGTAAGATTTTACACCCTTCAGCAAGTTCCTCTTGTGCAACTCTGACATGCCTCTTTCACTTATATGTCCTAACCACATATTCCACAAAAGAGTATGATCTTTCTCTAAGTCAGAATTTGTATTTACATATGCTCCACCTACAATTGTATTCCCCATCAACTTGCAGATATTTCCTTTAATTTTCTAACCCTTTCATAATAACCATGGAATCTTCGTAATCCTCAAAACTCCACCTTCAGACTTATATAGATAGCCATTTAAGTCTGAGGTTCCTAAGGAAATTAGATTTTTCCTTAAATCAGGGATATGCCTATAATCACTCAAGGCTTTAATAACACCATCACAAGTCTTAATTCTAATTGTGCTAATGCCGATGAATTTATAAGAAGCATTATCACCCATTAAAATTGAGCCACAATTAGCTGATCTATAGGTGTGAAACTAATGCTTACAAGGACACACGTGATATAAGCATGCAGAATCCAGAATCCAAGAGTTCGTGAAGTGATCTAAAATAGATGAAATCGAAAGCAATTCACCATTACAGTTAGATTCCTCTGATGCAACATTTGCGAAATTGGATGGTTCCTCTTGTTTTCTTCTATCTTCTCTTCTCTTGTTCTTCTTCAGACAATCCCTATTGTAATGCCCCTTTTTATGACAATTAGAGCACTTTACATTACATTTATTCTTAGAGTTAGACTTACTATTCCTGCCTATGAATCGACCATTTTCTTGGTTTCTTCCACAATATTAGTTACCTTTCACATCAATCCTTCCCCTTGAGAGCTTTCAGTAAAATTCTGCTTTGCTGATAATACATCAACTGGGTAGAAGTAACGTCTTCCAATTTTAGGGTGTTTTTTTCCCCAAATCAGAGTTGTAACTACGTGATCATAAAAAGCCGGTAAGAATGTTAGAAGCATCAACGTTTTGTCTTTCTCCTTAAACTTTACATCAATCCTTAATAAATCATTAATAATCTAATAAAACAAATTAATATGCTGAGCAAGATCCAAACCCTCTACCATCTTTAACTTATATAGTTTTTGTTTCAAGAATAACTTGTTCGTCAGGGATTTAGACATATACGTGCTCTCGAGTTCGACCATATACCTACCAGAGACTCCTTATCCATGACTTGATATAGAACTTTGTCAACCAAGCACAACAATAATGTACAAAGCTTTCATCTGAAGTTCTTCCCAATCATTGTCGAATACCTCCTCTGGCTTCGTCCCATACAATGTATTCACCAACTCATGCTAAACCAACAGATCCTTTACTTGTCTCTACCATAGCCCAAAGTTCCTAATTCCGTCAAACTTCATAACTTCAAACTTATCGAACTTACCGGAAGACAAGTTCATTATCATCACAGATCTAGAGCTCTGATACCACTTGTTGTAATTGCGCAAGTTCCAGATGTGAAAACCCTGGATCACTTATGAGATATGATGCAATGAATCAAAAACAGAAACACATAAAGAAGATACAGATGTTTACGTGGCTCGGCAATTTATCTACATCCAGGGGCAGAGGATTTGGTTTTCAATTATCAAGGAATTCCACAAATGGAGTCAAAGAATACAATTATAGAAAGAGAACCCTAATCCCCTTAAAAACCCTTGCCCTAATTCAAGCTCTCTCTTTTATCAAGTGTACAATAAAGCCTATATGTAGGTACAATATATTTGGCCAAAACATGCTTATGAAAAATTTTTACTTAAACTGGTCCCCACTGCTCATTGGGGCAAGACTCCTAGCGATTGTCTTCTACCATGACTACTTGGCTATGGTCTTTCTCAGCGAAACTAGCGACCATCCAATGAGCTTCCTAGCGAGCTAATTTTTCAGCTGCACATACTGTTTTTGCCAACGACACTTCCAATGAACTGAGTGAACCAGCCAGTGAGATACTTTGAATTGCACACCTCTATACTGTGAGTCAAATCCCCCAATCCCCCAACTCCTACATGTTCTTTGTGAGTAATGAGCCATAACACTACATTCAAATTTCAATTTGGCCCTATGCATCCATCATATAATGAACAAGTAGCATTTTTCATCTCATTTCTTAATAGTTATTGACAAAAAGGCTAAATTGAAATTTGATCCAAAGTATAAAGGATTAACTGCTACAATTAAAAGTATAGAGATCAAAAGAAAATTAGGTACATAATGAAAAAGTGCAAAATATAATTTATCTTTTTCTTAGAAGACTGTAATAATTTAATGACTTGGACTTAATATTTATAATGATATTGGCAAGGGCAAGGCCCAGTCATAGTGCAATTCTTTTGCTGAAGGATTTATCATACTAAAGGCCCACTCAATGCACATTCTCACCCCAGTAACGAGAAAACACGGTATCCAAATTTGCACCTATGCTTATCCTTAATTTAAAGATTGCCATAACAATATTGCAAATTCGTTAGTTTATCACTTTTTCCAAAAAAAAAAAAAATCCCATCAAAGTGCTTTTTCTTACACTAAAGTCATCGTCGCACCATTTTAATTCAAAATGGTTGGAGAGAGAGAGTAATATAACTCTATCAGAATTAATTTACAGAATTTATTGCTAGATGATTGACTATTTATGGACCTATCCTTTCTAAAACAATAACCCACGAATATGCATTACTTAAATATTCATTGCCATATTATAACATGTATTACTTAAATATTCATTGTCATATTATTCTAACAATAAATTCTAATAAAAATTTATCAGATTCGTTACCTAATACCATTGCTTGGATCATATAAATATATATATATAATATAGTATGGAAGAGGGCTATTTTGTTGTTCATTGACGGAACTTTTGTCCCATGTGGCAAAAGAGAGGGGGAGAGGGAGAGAGAGATGGGAGGCTAAGAGATGGGGAGTGGGTTCCGTTTCATGTGACATGAGTATACCTAGTGTATATATATATTAACTCATTGAGTTTGGAACGCAGGTGGGCCAGTATTCAGCTAGGAGTGAACATGCCAGCACAAGAAGAAAGAACAGAGAGGAAAATTGACTGAGTTTCAGCTAGTAGGAGACCCCACTGGGGAGTATTATGATTTGGTGATGTTCTTCGGTATTATAGATATATTACAAGACTATGACATCACAAAGAAGCTTAAGCATGCATACAAGTCCTTTTAGTATGATTCAACCTCAATATCGGCCGTTGATCCCAGACAATAATCGAGGCGATTTCGCGATTTCATAATCAAAATTTTTGTGGAAGACGATTGAAGAAAGAGGATTGCCGGCCAACAAGTCTCCAATTCAATAAATTTTTTTTTTTTTTTTTTCTCATGTTTGAGAAAGGTTAGGATTTAGGACACTTGCAACTGATTAATCTCAACCATCCATGCAGTTGTTTTTTCATGTTAGTAAAATGTTAGGGACAGTTCAATCACAACTGTTGGTATGTACAGATTCCAAATGAACCTCATAGAGATGGATGGTGGAGAAAGATTAGTCCCGCGACTGGTGACAGACCAAAGCATTCATCTTTTTTCTTGTTGGAAAGAAATGGCTTGAGCTGCTAGGAGGAGTTTGGCATGTATATTCTATAGTCTGTACTTGCCAAAGAAAGGTTTCAGCCTTAGACAATTTCTGATCTATCCCTATATTCTTTTTTCATTGCTTTGTTATCTAAGTAGGTAAAAAATTTTGGTAAATATTAGGATTTTAAAAACCATATTTGTGGAGCTGCACAACTGTGCTCCAATTGTAAAAGGTGTAATTTTTTGAATAGTCAACCATTGTTATGCGGTGATTCTTTTGATCTATCTTAAGGACATGAGATCTTTCAGAACTTTAATTAATTTGCCCATTTAGGCTGCATT
>QLOD02000016.1:11729355-11744003 GCA_003260245.2 Sideroxylon spinosum | reverse complement strand
GTTATTGATATAAGAAAAATAACCTAATTATTATTTAATTTTTTTATTTGTGTTTTTTTTAGTTCAACCCAATTTTTTATTTGTATTTTTAATTTAATTACTAATTTAATAAAAATATATAAATTTAACAACCATATTAAATTTTTAAGTAAATGTGACTCATTTTGGAACCCATAAACGAGTAAATTCTTTTTTAGAGTCCAAAAAAGGGCATCTTTTTATAATTTATGAGTTTTTTATATTTATTATTTATTAAAACCATATATCATAATTCTAGTGTAGGTAAAAGAAAAGTTAAAGTTGTTGTGGTTTAACGATATAAGACAAAAAAAAAATTATAAATGTAAAATATTTCAGTCATTCTTTGAAAAATAAAACTTAATTTCAACCGTTGGATCTTAATTTGTGAAAAGGATATTTTTAAAATCGTTATGTTTTATTATATAGATTATTGTTAGGCTTATAATTGCAATTAAAAAATTAGTGAACAAAATAATGAATTTAATTTGATATTCTTAAACATTAGTGGAGTGTCATAAATTGTGAGATGGAAGGTTTTTATTTTCGTTGTGTAAAACTAAATGAAAATTCAGAGTTTGTAGGAAAATACCAAGAGCTAATTTGATGTAGAAAACTGTTTTGGGAAGTCCATGGAATGCCGCTTAAATTTTTATTTATTGTACAAATATTAAGACTGTAATTTTTATAAATTTATACTAATTTTTTATAACTTCAAACACCATTTAATTAGTTTTAATGTCCTCTTTTGTTACAAAGGTCCCGTTTGGAGGAGAAAAGAAACCAAAATATATATATATACACACCAATGTTTGGTGTTTTAAGTATTCTGTAAAATACTAAAAGTTGTTGATAATTCTATATGACAGACTATTAACACTAATTTTTACTGAATCAACAAGGAATATAATAATAATTTCACTGAAACCTAACTCAAAAGTTACTAAAAATTTATATTTGTTTTACTAAATTGACACCACTGACTAAGTACCAAAGTAAACTGAAATTTCGAAAATTAGACATCCAAACGGGGCCAAATTCTCAAAAATTTTAGGATTAACTAGGCATTGTCTCTCTTATTACAAATTCTAAACAGTTTTAGAATCAACAAAGAATTAATATTTTTTACTAAAATTATAGTCGGTTTGATATTTGGTTATTAAAATTTTGATTTGAAAAAAGCAAATAAGTGAAAATTTGTTTCAAATAAACGTCATCGGTTTTCATAAATGTTCGAAAATAATGGTTTTACTTATCAAATTCACACGTATTAGATTAAAAGCGAGAAAAAAATAAATAAATAAAAGTGAAAGTTCTCTCTCAATGACAGATCAGCCTTCCCCAAACCACCCAAAATAGGAAAAACAAAATGCTAGATTATAATTCAATCCTATTATTATTATTATTATTATTTTATTTATTTATTTATTGCAAGTATTTCTATTCTCCTAATTAGTAATAAAACCAACAACAAAAATTATTTTTTATTTTAATACTCATGATATCTGGGCTGGGCCCCAGTCGTCACTTGATAAATTCAAGTGACACTAAAAAAATTTGAATCAGTAAGTGAACAAATTTTAAATTTTATCAAATAAATTACCACAAACGATTATAAAAACGGTACTCTCAGCCATGGGCAAAAGGGCAAAAGCTTGGCATTGGTCTATTTAAACTGAATTAGGTTAGGTTTAGCAACTATTTCAATTGCTTGGATAAAAAGTTAATTTTTTTAGTAGTTTAGTTTTTTTTTGTTTTGGAAAAGAAGAAAAATTAATTTTTTAATAGTTAGTTTTTATTTTTTTGTTAATTGGGCAGTTATATCTGTCAGTTACAAATGCCAAACGAAGCCTTAAACGACTGCCAAACCAGATCGGCCGCCGCTGCTTCCGGCTGTAAGTTCCGGCCACCCTCTCCTCCCCATGGCGGCCGGGAAGCCTCCTTCTTCCTTCCCGGAGGCTGCACAAGTTCTTCCAGTTGCCGTGGCTACTGGCACTGATTTGGCCGCAGGTAAACAACCGTTCCGACCAACACAGCCGTCGGAACCCATTGCGGTATGCCCGCTATCTTTTTCTCGGCGGAGGAAGTGGCAGCCATGGCTCTCTAGCTTTCTCTGCTCGGAAAGTTTTCTAATGGCCGCCGGCAAATGATCCAAATTCGCAAGCTTTTTTTTACTTCTATGGGCCTTAAAGGAGGGTTCAAGGTCTCTTTGTTGGATCATCGCCATATTCTCGTTACGCCGAAATTTGAGGAAGACCACACGAGGCTGTTGGAGCAACAGAACTGGTGTGTGCGTGGACATGCCATGCATATGTTCAAATGGTCCACTGACTCCGGTGCTCGGATGAATCTTCCACTGTGTGTCTAATTGAATCCCCCCATTAAGATGGTTGGTTGCCTTGAGTGTGGGGTTGGAGTTAACCTCCATGATGGGTTTTTTCTTCATTGATTCTGTAGTCGGACTTAGGCTACTGTGGTTCTCCTGTTTGCTGTCTCAGGCATTCTAACCCTTGATGCTGCTTAGATCTCACATGTTAGGACTTAGTATTTTTCTATTATTTTACATTCCCTCCCAGTTTTTGTATTGTGATATGTCACTACACTTTTCTTCTATTTGTTTATAGGAGGTTAGGTTTATATCCCTTTTCCTCG
The DNA here is from genome assembly GCA_003260245.2 of Sideroxylon spinosum. Lineage (NCBI taxonomy): Eukaryota > Viridiplantae > Streptophyta > Magnoliopsida > Ericales > Sapotaceae > Sideroxylon > Sideroxylon spinosum. Next base: position 11,741,333 of record QLOD02000016.1, on the reverse strand, counting down.
TTTTGTATCTTGACGAGTCACCACACTTTTATATAGTTTTTTCGTTATTTACATGGATGGAGTAAGGTTTTTTGTCGCCTTCCTTTCTTGTATTGCTTTTTGTAAGTTAATATACTTATTTACATGGATGGAGTAAGGTATTTGTCTCCTTCCTTTCTGGTATTGCTTTTTCTAAGTTAATATACTGATAGAATCCCACCTAATCCCTTCCATCACTTGAGGTTTTTGTTTAGAAAAAAAAATAATAAAGAAAAAAATCAGTAATGTAACCACACTTCCTCGTTGGGTTTTATTTGAAAAATAAGAAGAGTTTGAATTAAAAAGTTGAACAAAAAAATTTAAAAAAAAAAAGTACTAAACATGTAAGATTATGACATATCAATATTGGATTGTCAAATCTACAAAAGCACCCATCATATTCCATGTTAGTGTTTTGTTTGACGAGTCATAAAGTTTCTTGGGATAGAAATGATTTTTCTATATAATATTGAAAATCAATTCAACTTCCCTTCCAATATGGTTATTTGATTGTAGTTGAATGATTTTAAAGATCACGTTAGAATAATTAAGATCTTGAACTCATTTGACTTTACTACGAATATGATTTGCTTGATCCAATGACACCCTTGATGGAAAAAATTTTACAAATTTCTCACACTAGAATTGAATCCCACAATTTTATAGTTCAATGTTAAGCCTTCTGACCCAATGTTCTTTAGTTACATTTGGGTTAAGTTATACTAAAATATAATGAGAATGTTGTAAATATACCACCATGGGATTCATTCGGGACCAATCTTTATTTTTATTCTTGCCTTTTAATTTTAGTTCAGTTCCTACGTTTTTACCATTTTAAACCAGGAACTTCCTTCTTCGTAAAGTGACTTTTATTTCAAAGTGACCTCCCAATCTTCTCACCAAAGACTTACGGTCATATCTCACCGTACAATTTTAAGTTGCTACAATTGACTCTTGTATTTGCTGCCAAGAAGGCAATATCCCTCGAAATGAGGGATAAAATACCACCCCGTAGGGTATTATATCTCTCCATCTCCTGATTAATTTCCTACCAATATCGAAATATTAAAAATTATCTTATGCCAAAAAACATCTCTTATCCCATCGGAAAATTAGATCCGAACTCGTATATCATCCATGATATTATTTATTTCTATCATCCAATCCATCTAACAAGAGTTTAACAGCCACCTACGATCCATTAGAACATGCAACCAAAACTGCTCCAAAAGAGTACTTATTTCAATACTGCTCTGTTACTTCCATTTTAAGTAGGCGTCTGCTTACATTCCCGATCAAAACTCTCCAATACTGCAAAAATTTAATCTATTATCAAACTTGTTCCTTACTGTTACAAAGGGAGGAAGAATGTTCCACTTAAATAGGTTAATTAAAACAATAATAGTTCTAAAGGGAGGGGGGGATTATAACTAACTTCACAGGAATGAAGAGCCTGTTGAGAAATAGTAGTAGCCTCCAACACCTTTCCATATTCCATCGACTGCTGAAGTCTACATCCCGACTACATCTCGAGTCACAATCCTGTGGATGAAGCAAAATTGCACATTTCAAGCAAATATCCACCCAGAAATTCCTGATAAATGGTGCTCGTTGGGTTCTTGAAAATGGGCTGCACTGAGACATCCCAATCAAATATTATCCAAGTGTTAATTTAGGTTTGAAATTCACCGCCTCCCTCTTCCTCTGCTTCTACCGCGACTCCCTCCTCTTCCTCGGGCTCCAAAACGTGATCTATCTGGCTTCAGCCCCAACGGTTGCACCCCCCTTCTCTTCCCACGCCGTTCTTCCCGCTCTTCCTCGTCTTCCTTGTACTTTGCTGAGCTTTTAGTAATGAATGAAATTGCTCCCGATCCTCCTGGTCCAAATTTTACATCATTCAATGAACCTGAAGCTTGCTGCCTTTTTGTTAGAGCTTCCACCCTTTCTCCCAATGGAAGAGAGTCCTCCTCTGCAAGGGAGACACGGTTCCAGAATGCTTCTGCGTGTCGCTCGTCCTTTACTTCATACAGTCTGCAGGTATTATTGATTAAATATTTATTTAGAAGATTTCGAATATTAACGTGAGATTTCTCATTCAACATCAAAAAAGAAAAAGCATGCAACTATAGGTTTAACATCCAGACGATTGTGCTACATGGCATTTTAGGATAAGAATAGTAGCAATCCATATCAAATGCTCCCCAGAAGTTCATTCCATATTCTCAATGATGATGATGAAGATATCTTTTTTTGTTTTTTTTTTCCTTTTTGGGTGGGTTAGCGCATAGAGCCATACCCTAGATGAGGGGGGTTGGAGGTCACCTAAGCATTAGGACCAAATTGAATGCTAAAAATCAGTATTACAAGGCAAATGAAATTAGATGCTACAGCAATTAGGTTTGAGCTCATTTGCTCCTCATCTGCATACAACTTATTGGGCTCCTAATCGCCAAGTTGAAACGGCATGAGTTACATAATCTGTATATACAGAGCACTATGATGAATCCATTCGTAGAACGCTAACTCCATATAAAACAGGACAAGAATATTTACCTTGGGACATATGATTTACGTTTAGATTTACTTTGACCATCAGGGTGATCATCTTCTGATGACATGGAAGCTGCCGATGCATCAGAATCACTTGGACTGCGGTCCTCATCCCCCATCACAGACTCAAAATGTTCCTCAATTAAAGAAGGTTGTTTCTTGGACGCTGCCATCGGGTGCAAAGCCAAATACTCTGACGAGAATTCGTCAATTTCAAAGTCCTGGACACAAAAAAAATAGAACAGGCATATGAAATATTGTACAGTAAGAAGAAAGATGTCACCTTTAAAATTGAAGGTAGTTTAATATATTGTTGGACTCATCTAATGGCTTAAGCTTTTGGGACATTTAATGACTTAACATGATATCAAAGCTCTAGTTCTAGTATGTTCTAGATTCAAGTCTCGTTATTAGCATTTGTTTAGTTTGTCTGTCTTTCCACTCCACGTGAAACTCAGGACACATAGGGGAGAAAAGAAATGGGGGTGTTGTTACGATTAGGGGTAAGCAAATAGTCGGTTCGGTCAAAAATCGAATCAAACTGAAATATTTTTGGTTAATTTTTTTCTTAACCAAACCAACCAAAGTTTGCAGGAAAACCAAATAACTGAATTAGTTCAGTTTGGTTTTCAACCAGTTCAGTTTAGCCAAAATTAAAGAAAAAAAACACTAAATCAAAAAAATTTAAATATAATTTGTTGATTAAGATTTATATGTACTTGATTAGAACTTGAGATGAAGCTAATGAAATAAACAACGCATTAAAAAGTACAAAATACATATAATAAATTATGTATTTAATTTTAAAAAATGAAAAATAAAAATTTCGGTTAGTTCAACCGGTTCGGCAAAACCAATTTTTGACCAACCAAACTAACTGAACCAAATTTTTTTAAAAGTTTAAACAAACCAACCAAATTAACCAAAAAAATCAAACCATTTTGAACAAATTTGCTCGGTTTGATTATTTTTTTTTTTGGTTATTTCAGTTTTTGCTCACCCGTAGTCACCATAACTTCAAATATATTGTTGGGACCATTGAGCTTCTAAAGCAATTGATGACTTACAAAACCAATCACCATAGTACTTTAAATTTTACACCAGACACTTGCATCTGTGCAATAAAGTGGTCAAAAAGTATAAGTAGTAAAATATTTCATGAACAAAACAAGGAATTCAATTTGACATGGCCTTCTACATTTTATATACACATGCTGAGATTATAACAAAGTATCATTCTTTCCAAGTCTGGTCGTCTCCAGTTCTATTAACTGGTTCACAATGCTCAAAGTGCTTATGAAATGGCCTAAAGAAACTAGTGGAGATTTAATACGTGTGTGTGCGTGTGTGTGTGTGAGAAAAATGAGAAGAAAAGAAATGGATATCACCTTATTAACAGCATTGAAAAATGGCACAACTATTTCAGCATACCTTATTTTCAAACATTGCAGCAAAACGTTCATCTTTCAGAAGCTCACTACTGAGTCCTTTCTTTTTCTTGGATATTTTCTTGCCATCAGCAACATCTTCATCCTTCTTTTCTTTTTCAGCTTCTTCATTTTCAAGGAGCCTGGCTGCAAGAACCCGGTTTACTTTAGGCAGTTTCCTCTTAATCTGCAGAAGAGAACAGCAAATGCAGAGTTAAAAATACGCAATATAAAAAATAGAGATGCTTTGTACATCACAAGCCAAACAGAAAAAAAAAAAAAGGAAAGCCAGGAATACAAGGATCTCCCACTACACACACCCTTTTATTGACCAGATTTGCAAGCTAGATCAGAAATATCACTCCTTGAGTTTGTCAATAGGACACAAATTCTATCGGAATTAAGAGGCATCCATAATAACACTGAGAATTCCACATCTTTGTTCCACTGTCTGAATCCATAGCTTACTTTTTGCACTAGTGACAATCCCCTGTTTGCAGGGAGTAATTTCAACCACAATCCCTCAGAATTATGTGGTGCATTATGGAATTAAAGTGATTCTAAGTAACATGTTTTAATTATATTCCAAAAATTGTCTGTTGTAAAATAGAAGAAATTAAAAACCACTGCAGAAATTTGCTTGGCAAACTATATTTGGATAGTTTTAGGATAGGCTCAGATTGTTTTCTCAGTTAGCAATGATTTTTTTTTTTTTAATTTAAAAATGAAAGCTATGAAAATGATTTATATCGAAACTTCTAATTGTATTTGTTTTTCAATACTTGAAAAGCATATGAAAACTTTGACAGCAATACCCAACAGGCCTTAAAACATAATTGTTATGAGACTAAGAATGAGTAGTGAGGATCTATGTGCTTTATTTGTGAGATCATCCATCCACTCCGACCAGATGAGAGTTGAAAGGCATAACCAAAACCATCAAATGCCCTTCACTAGTGAGGTTTCTTGCCTATCATGCAGGCCGTCTGAGTTTTTTATTTCTAGGCTTATGTGCAAGGTCTTCCAGGATTTCAGTTCTTGTTTCTTCTTCTAGCAGTATCTTTTGTTATTTTGTCCTCAAAAATTGGATGTACATCTTTTTTGGTGAAATAAAATGTTTCTTAACAATTTCCAAGAAAAACAAAAACAGTTTTTGAAAAAAAAAAGGAAAAAAATAAAAGTAACAGAATAAAACATGAAACCTTAACTGTGGAAGGCCAGTCAAATACTCTGAATTCACCCCCAGGAAAATCAATGAAAGATGGATTACGTAATTTCTTATATTTGCCAACTAAGTTCCTCTTCCTATCCAACCATTCAACATGCCCATGGATGAGCACAAAAAATAAATAAATAAATAAAGGTGGGGGGAGGGCAAAACCAATAGAAAAAGGGAACAACAATAAACGAAAGAATGAAAAAAATCAATGTTGCAAACAACTAACCGTAATTCGAGAGGCACGTTCAGCCTCAAGCTTCTCCTTTTTCCGCTTTTCCATATAATCATCATAGGCAAACGGATTGGCCAATGCTTGTGCCTGCAGAAGGAGACAAACAAATGCAACATCAAATGAGAAATTTGCCATTTCCAGAACAGCATATATGCAATATGAAGACTCCTTGGTGTCCATGTGTTCCCAAAATGCATTAGAAGTCCCTTTCAACCATCTATTTGTAGTGTGTTAAGCATCAGAATCATATGTCCGTAAGCAGTTCGACAGAAGGCCTCAGGAATAAAGTCCACAAATAATTTTAAGAAATTCACCAGAATTTACCAGCATCGTTATGCTTTGTCCATTCAAATCAGTACCTAGGCCTGTCAATGGATTGGATTTAGTCCAGATCCAATCCGGATCCGATCCAATAATGTTAGACCAGATCCAACCAATTAAATTCATGACCCAACGGATCTAGAGAACTAATGAATCTGAATCGAGATAATCCTAGATCCGTTCGGTTCGAGAACAATGGGTCTGGATCGGAATAATCCGCCAGGCCTATTATTTTTAAAAAAATAAGGTGTCATTTGGTTTGCTTTTCTAATTTTTGTTTCCTGTTTTTGTTTTCTATTTTCTGTTTTGAGCTTATTTTCCATTTTGCAAATTTGAAAATAAGGAAAACAATTCAAAATGTATTTAGTCACTTGCGTTTTCAAAATTTGTTTCAAAAAATAGAAAATAAATTTACATATAAAATGAAAAATGACAAATGTCATTTTGAGCGTTTTTAACTCGAAACAATGAAAATCTCAAAACAAAAAAATATATATATAACATTTTCTATTTCCTTGTTTTGAGATTTTTCACGCATAAAATAAAAACAGAAAATAAACCAAATGTCATCTAAAATTTAAAAATAAAAAATTAAAATTTTAAAAATTTTAAAAAAATAAAAAAAAATACGTGGAATAAAATTACTCATTTTAACTATTTTATTTTACTATACACACACACACATATATATATATGTATACGTGAATAATTATATATATAATTATAATAAATATATACAATTATCTCTCTCTGGTTCAGTCTCTATATTTCTTGTGCTGATCAATAGCTGTGGAGTTCTTTAACAAAGCCAAGGCTGTGAAACACCGAAGGAAACACAAGTACTTCGTTGCCGACGACCACCAAGAAAGAGTTCGATAGAGCAGGAATGGCTAGTCATGGAATGCCCATTGGCTGGTCAAGCTCGTCAAAGGCAACGGCCAAGTCATCCACCTGAGAAGCGTCCACGGTCGGTACCTCACCGCTCCAACACTCCATTTCTTCTTGGCGTGACTGGAAATAGAGTGCTTCAGACGGAAAGAGAGTACTCCAAATACATATATATAATTATATGTATATATAATATATTTTGAATAAAATATATTTTTACTTTTATAAAATTATGGTTTAAAAATTATTTTTTAAAATAAGTCAGATCCTTCGGGTCTATGAATTTAGACTAGATCTTACAAACCGAACCCAATTATTTTTGGTTCTGGATTGGATCCACTATAATTGAATCTAGATCTAACGGATTTGATCCAGATCAGACCCAAACCCATCTCATTGACAGGCCTACCAGCAACACGTTATCTATTCTTTGATTCTTGAAGGTGGAAACTACTCTAACCTTATTTTTATGCTTATCCAAATAGACCAACTAATAACTTACTAAAACTGAAACTTTGAAACATGAAAATATGAACCTAAAACACATATAAGAATGCACAGCATATCCAGGAAAAGAAGAGTTAAAAAAAAAGAGGTCCTAAATATTCATTTTAGGGAACTATACCAATATAAAAAAATAGAATTTAAAAAAAAAATTGAAAATTTCTAATTATATAATTTCAAAAATAAAAAATTGAGCAGAGAAATCACCATTTATAAAACCATATTAGTTTGATTTTACTAATGGACTACAAATATTTCTCCTCAAACTAACAATGTGTTTTATACGTGACAAAACAATAGACACATATCCCCTATGAATCATATATATAGGACACTAATAAGATACGAACATATACACAAAGTTCTAGAATAATCGATACAAACCAAGGAGACGTCAACAAATAATTATATATTTTTATATGAATACATTAACATGATAACTCTTTATTTACTTTTGTTATATATTACAAACTCATTTATGTTAATAAAATGAATTAATGTAGCCAGGATAAGAATGTCAAGGTAAACGTATAGATGATCAAAAATAATTGATTTTGTGAGATGGTAGAAGCCTCGTTATCAAAATCGGGCCGGTCTAACCACGAATCATAAGTTCCGCCGGTACAATTCAACTAATCAGATCAGTTGAGCCAAAAATCGAGTGCCAGTGTTTGACTTATGGATCTTGATGGTGTTCACAATTAAAAATCCCAAATTAGATGAGCTTCATAGGTATTGAACATGAGCATACAAACCATTAGAAGACAACTGAAGCCACTGATCCATAGTGACCTATGAAATTCTTTGACACAATATTTAAGGGAATAAACTTTATAAACAATAAATTATATTTATTTGTATAATAACAATTAAAGCAGTTGAACTAATAAACTATGAATCGATACCTTCACTGGTTTAATATCCAATTTAATTCTAATAATTACAGTTAAAGATAGCACAAATTGAAATAAAAATTGAGAGTATCTCTTAAAAGTAATTTGGTCATATAAAATATATATCAATAGATGTGCCAATTAAGAGGTTTCACACATCAAGATCATGGATAAGTGCAAGGGAGTGGGTAAACTAAAACTAATATGCATAGAAATTAAAAAAGAAATAAAGAAGAAGAAGAAGAGCAAAACATGGCTCAATGTAGTTTAGGGAAGAAAGAAGTAATTCTACTCTACCAAAAAACTTTACCAGAATAATGTCACCTAAATATGGGCCTATCATTTCACAATGAAAGTTCCATTAAGATAAAATGCCCATCACTTTATTCACAAAACTACAAATGTCAAATCATTCCCATGGTGGTTTTGTGGCAAAATACACTAACGTTTGGGTAAAATTCCCTTACCAAGCGAAATGGGAACAAAATATTCATGTAGACAGTTAGAAAAAGACCGAGTGGACTTGGGTTGAGTACATTACAAGGTCATATACATTGCTATTCATATCACAATAAAAAGAAATCATTTTTTATTATTCGTGTTGGTAAATAAATGCAAACAAAAATTCATTACATCGATTTGAAAAGGCTATAAACATAAACATATTGAAAATTTGTAGTTTTAGAATTTTTTTTTTTATTAACAAGTATAAATCCAAATTGTAATTAAATTATTATTTGATTTCAAATTTTTTCAAACTTACAATTTGTTCCATATGTGCATCGCACATGTGTCCTTCAAGTGTTCAAAATGTGTTTGATATTCAAAAAAGAAATGTGATATGATTGGACAAGTGTCCAACATGTGTTGGGAGTTTCCCATAAGTATCTTATCCAATGTGTGTCTGACATGGACATGACACCACCTTAAAAGGCCCATGTGGGTCTTTAAATAAAATAATAATAATATTATGCCACATTTGAATGAGATATGACAACTTCATACAAGTATTCATACAACTTCCAATGTAAGAAGCAAAGACATGTTTAGGGTATCGTTGGACTCTCTGGCACACAAGACCGCAACATGCAACATGTGTCAATGGATCGAACACGCCATTTGGCACATCGGGAGTTTTTTAATTTTTCATTTAGACATGGCTTGGACACTTGTGACAACACCAGAGACACCTTGGAAACAATTGATGTCTAACATAATAATTAAACCTTTTAAGTGGGAGATTATTGTATATAAGAAATAAAAATCTCTTTCCTATTTATCGATTAATTTTAATTAGTGTTATATTTCATTTTACTTCATGTCTCCAGACTCTCCACCATGTAATGTCCTCCATTTTTTGAATTTGTAGTGTCGTGTGTCAGCATACATGCTTCTTAGCTTTAGATAAAACAAAACTTAAATTAAGGACCATTAAGACTACTGTAATTAATACTTCAGATCATATATTAAAACATCACTTAAATGAGGATCATCACCTTTTTATAGACTTCGTAATTAACAAAGTAGCCATGCATGTACGCTCTTAGAACATCGGTACCAATCAAATGAGTCATGTTCAACCGCTCAAGGTCTTCTTTTGTTAAAAATTTGAAATTATCATAAATGATTGTTTGTGCACCCTCCTCCATCTCTTCCTGTAGAGAGAAACAGAAAGTTTGTATTACTGGCATGAATAAAGATCCATTAGGCATAGTCTGAGGACATGAGTCAAAAAGAAGTCAATCAATATCATCTAATATTCACACCGTTAAGTTTTCCAGGTAAGAACACCACTTTGGTGCAGGTCCAAGGGATGGGATGAAGTAAGATGGTATCTGGTTGTACTCCAGAGCCAACAACATCAACCCACTTCCCTCAAAGACACAAATATCATTTATCGTTCTATCTGGCTCGATGCTGGTCATGCCTTCTCCCTGAAAAAATCAGAGAACTCAATCAAACAATCCGCGCCCACGGGGACAGGCTGTCATCATCATAGTACTCATTGTTCGAATAAATATGCATCAAACTCCAATATCGTTCATAAAACTCTTTATAAAAACTAGTAAGCACTGTTTATCCAATAAGAATATATTTTTTTTTTGACGTCGGTTATGAGAATTAGATGAATCTGATACTAAGATTCATATCCCCACCTACAATCTTACCCTTGTCCATGTGATATAAAATCACATAATATCTTTAGTATTATGCCAGCAAGAGCACATGCATTACTAGGCCAATAAGTTTGGTTAGTTGGCCACCAAACCATTACCGTGTCAATATAAGGAAGCACACTACTTGAGCTTGAGACAAAATAGTACAAAGTAAAGTTTGTTCACACTGACCAAATTGTCAGATTATCAATAAGGCAAACAACAGTTGCTGATTATATATACAACAATTATAAATAATTAAAAGTCACAATAAATGAAATGAATATGAGCAATATTCAGATGTGTAAATCTTTTCCACTTTTTCAGGCATCACTTCAACTAATAGCATATAACACTCAATAACTAAGAAATAAGAATCAGGATATCTTACATACATAAAGTGAAGTGCAGTGCAGTGGTAATTTGTTCTCACATCTGAAAGAAGATCATTCTTACCGTTTCAGGGTCCCAAACCCTTACAACATGATTGTCGCTGGTAATTAGCTTTGCTCGCTCAGAGTTAAGAGTTTGATGCCATTTAATGTTTAAAATTGAGCTGCCATACCTATAAATAAATAACAAGTGGGATGTTTCAGTAAGTAGCATGCTAGAAGAAAATGAAAATGCTGACCCATATCTAGACACAATAACCAGCCTGGTAGAGGTAACTCACATGTGATCCTTCACCCTTATTGGACGTGAAGAACGCAAGTCATAAATTAGTACCTGCATATCAAATAGCAAGAATGAATTCAAAGTATAAATTGGAGATGATTAGGGGAGAAAAACTCTAACACAACCACAAATTATTTCAAACAAAAAGAAAAAAGAAATATTCATTAATAAAAGGTTTATGTACAACGTACCAATAAAATTTAAAAAAAAAAAAAAAAAAAGTTTAAGTACCGAAGAGTTAGTAAAATGCAAGCACTATTATGCAAATTTATTTGCAACATTTAAACAAGACTATTCTCAAACTATAAACAAGCTTGTTCGTGAACATTTAAACGAACTTGTTTGTGAACCTTCTTGAACTGAACTTACCCTTATATGAGGTCCTCTCATTTATTTACTGAACTTGAAAAATTCGTTCGAGCTTGTTCATTTAACGTATCAAACGAACAAAACCGAACTCATTCGCAAGCAACTTGTTGAATGCTTGTTTCATTTGCAATCCTAAGGAAAAATGATCTGATGTGAGTATGTCCATTGAAGATTGTAGCCTCCTCCCCATTCGCAGAAGTCAAAAATCAGTCAATACTGGATCCACTCCTGGTATTGGACCAAGTATATTCTCCCCCAGCCAGAGGTAAGTCTGTTAATCTCACAGAGGCCGAAACACCAGTACAATTCCATTTCTCATGAACAAATCTGATGTGATTGAAGTCTTCACCTATACACCATAGCTCTTTCCACCTAAACGCACTATAACCCAGCTATTCCCAAAAACCATTCCTCTCCCGCTACTTCACAGGTCCACACACCCCAATAACCATTTTAACCATCATCCTAGCCTTCGAAAAGGCCAAAACACACTGAATTTCCCACAATCCTCATCCAACAGTGACAAACCCCTACCAACTACTTAGATTAAGAGAGAATTGTGAAAAAATTAGAGAGAGAATTTTTTAAGATGCTCTCGGTGCATCTTAAGAAAAAAAATGCTAACGTGAGCTTTAATAGGAATGTCCATTGGAATGTTAATAGTTTTGAGGGAGTTAAACATAGGAGGACTAAGACATTCCAGGTAGCTTCTACTACGATTGATAT
>QLOD02000016.1:11684909-11701082 GCA_003260245.2 Sideroxylon spinosum | reverse complement strand
CTTACAATCCCTAGCACTTCATGATCACCAGTGAAACATAACCTACAAAATAAAAGAGAGACCCAAAAAAAAAAAAATACATTAATTAACTCTCTACAGCAGCCAGCTGCTTCTTAAGGCTGAGGTTCTCAAGGGCATAAGAAGCCAACTGAGCCTTGAGCTTTGCTGCAGCCTCCTCATACTTCCTGTTCATGAGATCCAACTCTTCCACTGCGTCCTTGTATCTAACTTGAAATGCATCCAACATTTGTTTTGTCCCTCGCAATCTCATCCTAAGCTTTGTATTTTCCTTGTTATGGATCACTCCATCCTGTTTAATAATTAAGCATGTAAGAGTTGATTGTCGATATCTTTCCTTCCAGCTGAATGATATAGATAAGTAAAACCAATTGAAACTACACAAAGTTTAAAGCTGAAATCCAAGCTCAACATACTTAAATCACATTTGTGGCTGATGATCAAATTGCATGAGATCATTTTGACCAATTTTTTTTTTTCCCCCCCCTATTTCTGAGGATAACCAGTAGACATCTGGGGTCTCAATCCCTATTAAGCCCATATCACATGCTCAATCAAGCTTTTCAGAACAAAACTGATAAACTTTTGGTATAGATCTAAATGCTTCATGCCATAATAAACAATAGTTTTAACAGCCAAAACACTCCCCACGCCAACTCATAAATATGGGAGGACACCAAACATGAATAAGGCTCCGTTTGGCATTCTTCAGCTGGTAGCTCAGCTACTAGCTACTAGTTTTTTGACTTTTTCTGAAATGATCAAATTTACCTTCTTACATTTTAATCCTCTTTTAAACCTTCAAGAGCAAAAATGTCAAATTAACAAAAAGTTAAAAAGTTAACTTTTTTTTCTCTTCTCAAACACAAAAAAAAAACTAACTTTTTAGTAGCTAGCTAGTAGCCAAGTACAAAAAAAACTAAACTTTTTTTCTTCCCAAACCAAGCCTAAGTCTACAACTATATGAAAAAAGTGAGAGCATGATTGTGTACAAGCTAGAATACCAAAATTACAGCGTGAACTTCTGAAAAAAATTCCGACAAGGAAACGTATTAGATCATTTTTCAATTTTACGTTGCCATACTTGAGAGAAACCCAATTAAATTTGTAATGACCAGTGACATGATATTTTAGTATATTGTCATCCTAAATTGCAAAGGCCATAAGCAGAAAGAATGAAATTCCTCATTATGATTCACACAATTTAAATAAGGCCCAAGTGAGGATAAGGTAGTGGATAGGAAACAATTGGCTTGCCATAAGTTCACATAGTAATCATTTAATGCATGTCATACTTGAGAAAACAAAAAAAGTCAAACCAGTCCCTTCATTGTCTGCGGTCTATAATGTGAAGGAAATTGACTTATAATTGTTTTCAATCTCCTTCATTCTTTTCAGAAAAAGAAAAATGCACTTCAGACTTTCAAAATGCACCACAGAGCATAGGTAAGAGACACAAAACTACATTTCTACCAGAAAAGAGAAATTGGATAGGCACTTACGTCATGCATCTTGACTTCCAGTCTGGAAAGCCGACCAGTCAGCTCCTCTGACTCAGACTTTGCCTTCAATAACTGTGAGTAAACAATCATCGTCATATTATTATTCTCAGCTAAATTAAGGTCTCCCTAGTAGAAAGGAAATTTCTATCGACCCTAAGGGATAGACAGTTGGAAGATCCAAAGACCACTAAAGTAAAGTTCATAGGTTTAAAATTCCTCCCTTCAGGCCAGAATCCTACTTAGATGTGTTATTGTACATGCCGGTACGTGTGTGGTTCATGCCCTAAAGTGAAAAAACCAGAGGGAAAAATAAAGGGAATGAGAGAAACAAGAAAGCAAAGAAAAAAACACATACCCATTCGTCATAACTTTTTCCATAAAAGTCCACTTCAACCTCACGGCCTTGCCACTTTTCAATCTGAGTCGTTAACTCATCTCTCTCCTTGGTAATAACAAGAAGCTGGTTTTGAAGAACCTGCCAGTGGGAAACATGCGGTTAATTTAACATAGCAGTACAAAAAACCCTCAAATCAATCATTTTTCCCTTTTAACAGGGAGTGTTCTTATATAATTAGATCCTTTGAAATGCGTAGGCAATTTATATAGAACAAAGATAAACCTGGAAGTCATCCATAAGAACTGATCCCTTCTCTAACTCACTGACTTGATTTAACCAATGTTCCCTTTCTTTATTGAGCACATTTAATTCCATCTGGAGCTTGTCTACTTCTTCACAAGCATGACAATGATCCAAGGTAAGCATCTGTAATTTTGAACTTAAATCCTGAACAAACAATAGGTTTGCTATCAGTACTAAACAAGTTACTAATAGATTTAGTTTTTGTTACCAACGAATTTCGGAAACAATGCTATAGACTTGCAGTACAATAAAACTTACTTCTAGAGATTTTTTACTCTGATCATCGGCAATTTTGAACTCATTTCTTAGCCTCTCATTCTCTAAAGATTTCTCCATTCTGCAATGGATTAAGATGAAATCAGGCTACCGTTTTTCCAAATTGATACCAAAAAAACAATTTGTATAATGTTGATCCAAAAGGAGAAATTCATCAAAAACATGGTGTCTATGACATGGCAGATAAGAAGATACCCATACACATTCACATTGATGAAATTTGTGCCATGTCATACCCTTTTAACAACCCAGTGTCTAAGGCCAAAATCAGTTCATGTCGTTTTAGGTCTAACTATTATAATTTTTACACACTTGTATCCAATCACCCTTCCTTGCTGGCACAAGCAACATTATATATTATAATTTAAATTGTACTGCTGAAAAAAATTGGTGAAAACAAAACAAATAGATAAACCTGAACTTCTTCTCCAATTCTGCATTTTCCGTAGAGCAAGCCAATCTTTCCCCGAGGACTTTGCGTTCCTCCCTACAGGACGCCAACTCATTTCTTACCTTCAAGTCAACATACTAATTATCAATGCAAGCCAACATTTTGTATGCTATAAAAGAGATGAATTGTGAACTACAAGTTCAGATTCAGACTTTTGTCATAAAAAAACGTTGATGCAAGACGACAACTCAGGTGTAAATGAAGGAAAAAAGAAACTAGACAGATTCCGAAAGGTAGCTGTATCAAACAACCAAAAGAATGATCCTTCATACACTTGATGTGTTGATTGCGCTTTCATCTATTATATACAGGATATTCCATACTTTGCAATTAATATGCTTGGAATTTTTCCAAATAACGTTGCAGTGTTTTACATATGCTCATGTAAAGAAGTTTAAGGAAAAGCAATATAGAAATCAATATGCTGTTACAAGAAAGTCAATGGAAACTTGTAAAGTTTCTGAAAATTAGTATATACAAATTTTGTGGAATAAAGTAAAATTGTAAGAAAAATGAATGGTGGTGCTGTCCCATCCTGTGCCTTTGCATCAGAAAGAATACTTCATGCTTAAATACTAGGTAGGAAGTCCAGATGTTTTGTATCAATCAAAATAAATTGATACAAAATCCTTCAAACCTAAAAAACTAAGCTGCTAGGGGGAGGCAATTTTATTACTTTTATTAGACTTATTTTCTCACAAAATGCTCCCTCAAGTATGACTAGATTTACATTTTTTTTGTTCAACAAGGTTAAACACGTGCATGACAGTGAGGTTTGAACTCATGACCTTCATTAGCTCTGATACTATGTTAGATTGTTAGTCAGCATCACATCTGAAAGCAATATAGGATGACCTTCTTGGCTAAGTAGCCACCAATGCCCACATGATAGGCATCACAATCCACCTCAAACATCTTTTCAGAGTTGGGTACAGGTAGCATGGGGGCACTAGACAGCATGCCTTTCACAAGTTGGAAACTCTTCTCAGCCTCTTTTATCCGCTTGAACTCACCATTTTCCATGCAAGTAAGTAAAGGGGCTGATATAGCATTGAAATTTCTAATGAACTGGCAGTAGAATAAAGCCAGTCCATAGAAGCTCGTTACTTCTTGAAAGCTTTTTGGTGTAAGCCATTCTTGTAAAGATTTGATCTTTTCATCATCTTTGATTCCAGTAGAAGTCAAGACAAAGCTTATGAGGACTAGGCTATGGGTCATGAAAACACAGATTTTGAGGTTTACACAAAGCTGTGCACCCCTCAAACTGGTTAGAACAGTCCTCAAATGTTCTACATGCTCTTTTTGGTGAACTGGCAGTAGAATGAAGCCAATCCACAGAAACACCTCACTTCTTGAATGCTTTTTGGTGTAGGCCATACTTGGACAACTTTGATCTTTTCATCATCATCTTCGATTTCTGTAGACGTCAAGATAAAGCCTCGTAGTGCTAGGCTATGGGTCATGAAAACACATTTTTTGAGGTTCACATAAAGTTGTGCACCCCTCAAAAGCGGTTAGAATAGTCCTGAAATGTTCTACATGCACGCTTTTGCCATGACAATATATAAGAATATCATCAAAATAAGAAATAACAAACTTTCCAATGAAAGGACAGGGATCTTGATTCAATACCCCCGTGAAAAATGCTTGAAGCATTGATGATACCAAATGGCATAACAAGCCATTCATATCCGCTTTTGGTTGGGAGATTAATAACCATGGTAAACCCCCTTAGTGAATGACAATATATTATGTATGTGACACCTTCTGAATCAAAAGCCTAACCCACATCCCCATTGATGTGAAACAATTCTCATGAGTTTTCCTAACAATCTTCGCCTCACATGTGAATCCCTTTCACATTATTGGACTCCTCTAAAGCGGAAAATTTTTCAAGCTATTTTCGTGTTTTTTGGCTTTCCTATGCAAACCAGCCATCCACACCTTCCACCACTCAACTTCAACCCTGTGGACTAAAATTCTAGGCTGTGCTAAGTGGGCTCTCACGTGCACATCGGCTAACATACTGTCGTGGACTTTCACCTGCAGCATCGACCAGTTTGCAACACCTCATGATCCATCTCCAAGATCTACTCCTAGTGAACCCTATGGTACTCGGCTATACAAAACCCATTCTTACACTGAACCGACATCGTGCATGTCCAACCACCTCGTCCTTGAGAGCAAAGGGAACCGGAACCCACCACATATCGCCATACACACATACATGACCCAAACTCAATACGATTTGTTGGGAGATTAAGAGCCTTAGGAATTCCCCTTGGCGGGTGACAATGTTCGTGTATAGGACACCTTCTGACTCAAAATCTTAAGCTGGTGAATTTAGAGCCTATTGAAAATAATAATAAAAAACAAAAAATTATTAGATGTTGTCCTACATCGGTCCGTGATAAAAGTTATTTCCCTAAACAAGAGATGAATGTCCCTCACCTTAATACGTAGATTTTGAGGTTGAGACCCCTACTCTTATATATTGTTGAGCTCCTTTACATGGTATCAGAGCGGGTTTTCAAATTGGATCTCACCATTGTCCACGTTGAGCCTATGTCCATGCGGGCTAACGTGGGGAGGAACTATTAGATGTTATCCTACATCGGCCCGTGATAAAAATCACTCTCCCCAATAAGAGATGAACGTCCCTCACCTTAACACCTAAGTTTTGAAGTTGAGACCCCTACTTTTATATATTGTTGGGCTATTTTACAGAAATAATAGAATTAGAGAGAGAACATGTAAAGTCTACATCTGTGATATATATTATAAACGTTAAAAAGAGACATTTAAATAGGCTTACAATAAGTGGTATGTATAGTAATGATCTACTTACCAAAATAAATGTAGCTACTTACTAAATACTAAAATATAAAATATTCTAATATAAGTAATATATATAAATAATATATCCTAACCTAATATAAAATATTCAACACCCTCCCTCAAATTCAAGATGGTAAACCAAATTGAGTTTAGGAATTCTAAAAATAATTGAAACGGATAGCAGAATTAGCCGAGAGTGTAGAATCTAGAACTGTGTGACTTTTGGCGGCGACGAATTTTTGACAATGAGTTCCTGAAGAAATTTCACCGCCACTAGTATGATTATTTTTCAGATTAAAAATCAAAAAATAATCAAACAGAATATACAGTGTGCGAAAATGGAACAAAAAAGATAAAACTAAAAAGCGTCGAATGAAAAATAGCAGCACCTTGCTCTTAGAGTTGCCAATAAGATAGATTAACATCTGTTGTGTATTATAGTTGATTCCGTCAAGAAAAGTACTGGGAATAGGATGAATAATATATTGCTAAGATGTCATCCCAACTAAAAAATGTACTGGAACGATGCAATACGAAAAAACAAATGTCAGGATCAAAATAAGAAGGGTCAAAAAACCCAAACAACCGGTTCAGAATGCAGAATAAAAGAATTATGTACTAGTTGTGATGGTGTTATGGTAGAGCAAATCTTTAAAAAGAACAAAAAACATAGAATATGACTGTGATACCATGTTGAAAATAATAATAATAATAATAATAATAATAATAATAATAATAATAAAGGACAAGAAATAATAGAATTGGAGAGAGAACATGTAAAGTCTACATCTTGTCATATATATTATAAAAGTTAATAAGAGGCCTTTAAATAAGCTTATAATGAATGGTATGTATAGTAATATTATGCATACCAAAATAAACATAACTACTCACTAAATACTAAAATATAAAATATTCTAATATAGATAATATATATAAATAAAATATCCTAACCTAATATAGAATATTTTAACAGAGCCTATATCATGTATGATGAACCTGGTCCTAATGTTTGGTGAGGAAGAAAATAAAAGAGAGAGTCAAGGAAAATAAAAATAAAAATGAGTTTGACTCAACAACAATCCCTTCTCTCGCAAAATGAGAAAACAATTCTCAAGATATTTCTTTTCATAGCTTGTTCTGTATGTCACATATCTATGTAAACTAGCTTTAAATAACTGATATTACTATTCTTCTCTTAGAGCTGTATTGATTGCCTTGATTTGTACATCCATTTAAGCCACCCATGAGTTCCAAACCAAATGGCTACCATTGAAGGTTACCCACATCCAACATCTAATCCATCTAATCATTACAATGCTTATATGTTATTCTCCTCCTACATACTTCCTTACTCCTTCCTTCCCATTTAACCCACTTCTCATCTCTTCCTAATTCCTTTCTCCATCTTCATTTCCATATCATATTCAATGTATTTGGTCACGTGACACCATGTTATGTTAACCACAAACCCATTACTTAAATTTCTGACTTGTGACAATCCTCATGTGTATTTCCAATGCTTTTTGTGTCCTAAAAGCGATCTTCGACTCATCACTAGGCTTTCCCCAGACCCCATAGAGCTTCGTGCACCGAGCTACCTTTTTTTTTAATCGGGTGTTGTAATAGCTTGATATACATTATTGGCCTATTTCTGAACAACTTAAGATTGTGAGACAATTGGTGACTTAACAATTGTTGGGCCCATCAGAGCTCTAGTTCTAGGAGGACCTAGATTTAAGTCTCATTATCAATGTTTATTCCTCGTCTGTTGTGCACTCTAGTCAATTTGTGATGTGTAACTTATTTGATTTAGTTCGTTTGTCTCTGTTCCACATGCGAGTTCGAGTTGCACATAAAGGAGAGTGTTGAAATAACTTCATATATATTGTCAAGCTCATTTCCTAATTGTTTAACCTTTTGGAATAATTGGTGACTTAACATTACGAACCCACTAGCATATCAAACATATTGTCAATTTTTGGTATTGGAAATCGATAGTTGATGTCAATCCAATTAACAGCACAACTTATGCTTCTCAGATATGGCCTTTCTTCAATAAATCCATAGCTTGATGATTCAACTTCTCATGCTTTTTGGGGCTCATTCAGTAACGAGCCCTTTGTTTGGAAAAATAGACTCAAGAATCATATTAAGTTGATGTTAGATAACCTTTAGTAGAGAAATCCATGTGGCAATTAATTCGAGGTAGTGTCACTAAATTCCACCAAGAGTGGTTCTAACTTGCTAGGAATATTTATAGATTTCTCTTCCTCCTTAGCATCCAAAAAATACATAACCCCACTTTCTTCTATTAACTTTGACAAAAATGAGAAAATTACTACCCTCCTCTTGTAAAGATTTGGGGTGTTTTCTCATAGTTCGATGAAAAACAAAAGTATATATATTTAGTTTCCCCATCCTAAAGGTATCTGTATTTTACAACTACCATGAACATGTCTATCATATTGACAAGGCCCTCCTAGGAGTATAAGACAAAAATCCATAGACACCATATTTCACCAAACTTGATCATTGTAACTTTTTCCAATTGAAATAAAAGTAGGCATCATTTAACGACATTTACCTCATTTCCTTTATTGAACATACCTTTGGATGGGGCTCAGTTTGAAACTTGAGTGTGATCACCATTTCTTTAGAAGTAATATTCTCATAACTACCACCATCAATCACAATGCTACACACTTTGTCATGATACAAGTATTGGTTCCTGAAAATATTAAAACAATGTCAATCTTCATTGGAATCAACCGTTGGAGTGGCAAGGGCCCATTGGATCATTAAACTTTCACCTTCCTATGGTTAATTTTCACCTGCTCAATTTTGCCGCCTTCGTTATATATCATTAGTTTATCCGTCAATAAGAATTACTCCTACATCAACTTGTCTTTTTTGAGAATTGTTATGGCATTGACCAACTTCTCCACACTAGAAACAATTATTGGCATTGTTGGAACAATAGAATTCTTTGGTGTAGTCTATCCCACTTTTAAAATCTTGGCAAAGGTTGTTGAATTGAGAATGTCATTCAAGCATAATCCACTAGAAGGAATTTCCCCTTAAGCCTACGTTCATCTTCTCCCAAGAAGTAATCTTAGGCTTTCCCTCCTTTTAGTTAAAAGAATTTCTCATTGGCACGAAGCCACTCAAGAAACTCCTCGAGTTGAAGGTGACCACGGAATTTTGGCAAGTTGATCTTCAGAGTTATAATGGCAATAGAGCGCCCTTGACCTACGATTGGAAAAAGGGTTTATAGTGGATTCCTCACTAGACGACCCACAATTTATTGCACCATGCTCTTGACGAGCTTCTTAGCGTTCAAGCCGCAAGGTAACCTCTTTAACTTGTCATGGTAGTGCTTGAAGGCATCATTTCTTTCATTCCTCATTCAATTACCACATCCTCTACTTCTTTGTGCCGCCATCAAAGATGGTAAATGACACAAAGAACGTAAAAGCACTCTTTGTACTCTTCAATAACTTTTTGGTCTTCCAGTCTTGAATTCTTTCAAAGTGATGGTAAATGACACAAAGAACGTAAAAGCACTCTTTGTACTCTTCAATAACTTTTTGGTCTTCCAATCTTGTATTCTTTCAAAGTCAAAAGAAACATCTTCCAAAGATCCAATTGTAGTCTTCAAAGTTAAAAGACTTCTATCCTTTGAATAAGATAACTCATGCATCCAAAACATTAGGGGTGCAATACACACACCCTAAATGTATCTTGAAGCATATCTATAAAGAATAGAGCACTTATGTGGATAACAAAAGGTATTCAATGGTAAACGTATAACTAAATATGGTAATAAAAAGTCAAACAAAAAAAATAGTAGGAAATTAATTATTAGGACTATTGTATGCAGCATATTTTAGGAGCTTGGCTTTCCATATTTTACAATTTTAAGTAGAAATAAGATAATAAGTATATAAAATGCATATAAGATATAAAAATATATAAATATTTTGCTCATCATATCCATTTTTGTTTTTTAGGATTTTCAATTGCAAAAAATATGTATTACGTATGTATGTTGCATTCAAGGCTACAAAGTTCTCGGAAGTTGCAAATATGTAAATGTGAATACTAGTTCCTTATATTCTTTGTCAGAGTGAACAGAAAGGTTGGTCATTCAAAATATACATATATGTGGCCCTTATTGCATTCAATCTTTTTTTTCTTATGGGCTGTTCTTTGTTCTGCTCGATTACCCGGGGCTAAGCAGGCACCTTGGACTTTCAAAATAGAATGTTGCATCATTCAGAAAACACAACATCCACCTTACAAACAATGAGTTGTTTTATAGGCAACATTGTACAAAATATTTAGGCCTACCTCTCAAATATATACATCTATTAAGGCCTCATTGAAGACCATGAACTCAGACAAGACTCAAATACATGTTTCCAGACATGCATAAATATTTCTCTGAGATTAAGTTCAAGGTTACGTTTTACCTCTGTCATTTCTTTTGACAAAAGCACAATCTTAGCATTGTATAATTTTGAATTCTCTTCTATAGCTTCAATGGAAGCTTTCTCCTTAGCAGACCATATAGCCGTCTCCTCCTCTATTGCCAAAAGGGCTTCAGCAAGTTGCTGCAATATGAGATACAGTGAGATAATTAACAATGCACCAGCAAACAGGTCTGAACTGAAAGCTATCTTAACCACTTAGCCCAACATTAAGATACCATTGCCAACTCTTCCTTTTCTTCAGCCAACATTTTAATAGAGCTTTCCATTTTTTGATTGTAGGACTTCAATTCTTCCAAATGTGACATCTGGAATAAGAGAGAAATATAAGATCATAAATTAAAAGGTTGAAATAAAATAGTGTACTACTCGTGACAAGATGACCAATAAAATAATTTAACCAAAATTTGGAACTTGAAAATCACAGGGAAAACAGGGACAATCATACAAGGTCTGAAACTTCTTCCCTCAACATGTTGCATTCCGAGTTTGAGATGTTCAGGTTGTCAGATAAGATTTGCAGGTCTGAAGCCAAACTTTCAGTTTTAGAAACAGCCATTTCCTTTTCCTTATTTGTTGCTGCTAATTTCTCTTCCAAAGAAGCAATAGTTATCTCCATATCAAATGCAATAACTTCCAGTTTCCTGTACTCTTCTTCCTTAACATTTGTAAAGAAAAAATAAATTTAGATTTCAAGCCTGTACTTGTTCAGAAAAATGTCAAACATACAGCATTCCAGAGAAAACTGCAAAATGGGTAAATTCTTCCTAGTTTAGCAGGTCTGTTAAACATGGGAGAAAGCCAACAATTATCTAAGAAAACTTTATTTACATAGAAGACAGTATGTAGTTTGGCTTGACTAAAGCGGGAAACAAAAAGGTAAAGAAAGGGAAGTGTGTGTGTGTGTTTGTGTGTGTGTTGGGGGGTAGCTAAAACAGAGTAGCAAATTCCAAACATAAAGGTAGATAGAAGAAACGGAATACCAAGGTGGAAAAAAAAAAAAAGTGCTTATATGTAATGTGTCAATACATCACGGAGTTGTACTCAACTCAACAAAACCTTAGCTCTAAACTAGTTTAAGTCAGCTGCATTGATCATTTTCCTTTATATATTTCAAATGAACATAAGGTGGCTGATAACGCCATGTGGCAATGAATAACGTGGATCAATCAACCAAGGTGTTGATCTTCTTCGTCTTCTTCATATTTTTACTTTTTTTTTTTTTTAGTAAGTAGTTAATTAACCAAATTGTTGAAACCTCAATAGACAAGTTAAATTCACTTAAACAAATAAAATTAGTGTTTTGTTTGGTCTTTTAATGAAATTAATACATGATATTTCCTACATATTTGGATTTCCCAGATTTCATCATCATATGAAAGATAAATCCAGGCAAAGCCATTCTTAAAGTGAATGAATAATAATGAAGTCATAGTAGCACCAAAGCAAGACTTAAATTATTGTGATACAACATGCAAGACAAAAATGTCATTTCAAATGAAACTTCTAGCTTCAGAAAACAAAATATATGCTATGCTTCACTTCCTCTGTGCATTTGCTTTAAACCATAAACATGACAAAAGGCAAGTATGTGGATCCCAAACCAAATTTAAGCATAAAATGCTTTTGCTTTCAGGCATTGGCACAAATGCAGACAAAATCAAATTCCATGTTTTAATTTGACTAATCTCACTACTTAAAAAGCTATGACGTGTGTATGTGGCTTAGATAATCTGAAGTCAAAACCCTACAATTTTGCCAGCGGGACTCATACAAAGCAGTTTCTGCATGTTTCACCATCCCTTGCCCTCTACATTTAAAATATTCCACGTAAGAGGATACTTGAAAAATTTATTTCCGAGCATAATTGAAACCCACTGTTTGTCACCTGAAATGTCTGGTCAAAGGAAATAGAAAGACCCTTAGCCTTTTTTGGATCAAACACATTTGAACTCCTGTCAACAACTGAATCACGCCTCCTCCCAGCAAGTGACTCGCGTTTGTTGATATCACGTTGGAGAATAGCCTTTTGGCCATGCAGTTTTTTCAATTCTCTCTCCACACATGCTTTCTCACCCTACAAATTAGGTAAACATGTTGGTACCCAACATATTATAGGATAACCACTGCAGGAAAATCACACCACAAAGTATGTAAAACCTCTAGTTTGGTTTTCTCCTGAATGGCATTCCTGTGCTTGAACTCAGTTTCTCTCAACTTTGTTCTTGTTTTCTCAAGATCTTTTCTCAAATTTTCCTTTTCCTTAGCCAAGGAGGAAGATGATAAGCATGATATTTCCTTCTCAAGAATTCGAATTTGGGAAAGGAGCTCAGATTTCTCCAAATCATGCCTTTGAGAGAGTTCCTGCAAGAAAACTGACACATCAAAGAATGCACACCCCAGAAAACACAACAGAGATTAAAGTAACGTACAGTTAATTCCCTTGCAGAATCTTGAATATTTAAACTTAATTCTTGTATTTGACTCTGAAGATCCACAGATTGATTGTGCAAAAGAAGCTGCATTCAACCGTCCAGACACAAAAATGTCTCAGAAATGTTTAAAGTGATGGAATGGGAAAGAAATTGTTGAAGTGATTGATTGTGAAAAGGAAGCTGCATTTGACCATCCAAGATTAGACATGCTGCACCTTCTCATTCTCAAGTTCATCAACTTTGTGCCTTATGCCACAGTGCAACTTCTTGTGATTACTGATAATAGATTGTAGTTGCATTGAGTTCTGGCTTGACAAATACTTGAAGTCCTGCAGTGCGTGTAATTTACAACATTAGTCATACGAGTACTCAAATATAGGACTAGAATGAACAAATCACTTAGGATAGACTTGGTACGTAGGAATGGAATGGGAAAAAAAATCACTGTTAGAATGTAATTAAAGTGGTAATGGAACGGAATGGTGGAATGGATTGTGGTGGTTAGCAGCAGCCACCATTGCTTTCTTCCTTCCTTTCTCCTCTCCCTTTTTTTTTTTTTTTTTTCGGGGGAGGGGGGTGGTTAGAATGATCACTCCATGGAAATAGAATTGTAGCTTTATATGAGCATACCAAACGAGGAAATGGAATGACGTGGAAGTGGACATCCCATTCCAATCCATTCAATGTACCAAACATAACACTTAAACTAAAATAGTCCATAAATAAGTATAAATTTTTGAATAGTCACTAAAGAGCATTCAAGATTACTCACAGAGAAAAGGTCTAACACAGCAGAAAAACTCTGCAAAAGTTCATCCACAATGGAAGAGACAGTCTCGCCGAGATTTCTCGAGCTTTGTACTTCAGATGTTATTTGTTGGACTTCCATTAATAGCTTGTTCACGGAGTCAAAATTCTCCATCTAAGTGAAGCTAGCAAAGAATGAGTTTCGTAGGCTTTGACAAAATAATATTTTATATGCTGAACACTACAAATTTCTTGTTGCAGTCTGAGCCAAAAAGAACCATAACATCTTCGTAAAAGAGCAAAAGATGCATACATCAATTGTCCTGACAGATTCCATGGAAGCAAGTTGTTCACAAGCAATTCTAGCCTCCTCCCGAGCATTTAAGAGCTCTTCATAAAGCTGAAAAAAATATACGCTTACTAAAAACAAAAGAAACAATAAGACCAAACACTAACAAGAAGATACATGTAACACCTCAGATCCCGCAGCCCAAAGCAGACCCACTAAATAAATGCAATCACCACAATCACACACATAAAACCCATTTTTGATCAAAGCCGACCACAACATGATTATTATTACATTATAACCGCCATCCATAGTGGCTCTAAATAATATTATAAACCTCACAATCGAGGTATCCAAAAATAATACATTACAATTAAAAAATAATGAAAGGAAAAGGGAAAATTCTAAGTCTTCTGACCAACCAATCTACTAGGCAACCTCGCCTCTAAACCAACAAACACCACTGTAGGGGAATAAGCACCAAACCACCTATGCATACATGTCCTATCATGCTACTAAACATGATCATGCTTCTCAACCAATGAACATAATCAACATTTAACACATCACCATGTTCATGATGCTCAACATCTTACCTAGTCATCTTTCCATTTTATTCTCTTTTCAATATCATATAGTCACTACATATCTTCTTGCTATTAAATAACCATATTAAACAGCTAAATTCTTCATTCATAACAAAACTTCTCATAATTTTATTAACACCTTTGATCACACCCACAACATTATCACTTAATAAAACTAACATTTTATCCCATCATCAACCTTATCTATTACTTAATTACATCCATCTTCAATAAAATAATATTATAGTTAATTTAGTATGTCTCATGCCCTAACATGATACTACATGAGCAAGTGTTAACATATCCTCATCAAGCAACCGCCAAACTAGGGTCCATACAAAAATTCATGAAATCCACACTCATACACTACTTCATGAGTAGGCACTGCACATAGCATAAACCAACTCCTAACTACAAGTAATCACAAGCTAAAATAAACTCAACACGATTCTATACACACAACACCACTGACATACGTATCAACTCTCAACAAAATATTATAGCCGGATTCATTACCCATGAACACTCTTGCTCTATTAACTTATCTCATTTTCCATAAATTTCATTATCAACACACCCATCATGCTTATACCCACCCAAACAAAAACCAACACAAAAAATGCAACTACCTCACCTCCAAGTGGCTGAAAAAGAAGAAAAAATGAGAAGAAGAAGATGAAGCTCCAACCATAGCTCCACCAAGCAAGAAGGCCACCCGAGGCCACCGCCACCAGTTCACACACTAGCACACACTCACTTTCATATCTCTCTTTCTTTTTCCCGCGCTCTCCCTTCTATTTTCTTTATTTTTCTTTGGAACCCTCTCACAAGTACACACCTACACACATATACATACAAACCGAGGGGGAGGGAGAGTGTCTAAGGGTGTGAGGGTAGTTAGGTAGAGGCATAGGGGCAGATAGGAATGAGCAGAGGACTGGTGAAAAGGTCCAAAGCCAGAAAACCAAGACAAGACCCTCATTGAAATAGCAGACTGTCCGGACCCATGTCCAAATAAAAATCCTACACTTAGAAAACAATTTTATGTGTTACTCAACCACGGTTAGATTCTAACTCAACCTCAACCAAAAATTGATCTAACCTCAAGTAATATTAAGTCCACCTCTAACCAGACCAACCGAGTTCAAATAACCCAACAACATAACCTATCCTATAGTTATAATATAAAATATAAATTAAAAAAAAAATCTGAGTTACTACATTACAACCACGAACCAAGGCTGAAAAAGGAGAAGCAAGCTTTAAATCTTCGCACGAAAGTAAAGTGCGAACACTCACAAGCACATTACAGTCACAAATTGAAAAGGCTGAGATCAAATGCAAATGAATCTTCCTAAATGAAAAACTAGAGCAAGCTTTAGACACCACTCACAATCCCGCCATCCCCGTCACCGCATAACGGCGCAGGGGAGGGTCATAGGTAGGGATGTAAAAAGGGCGGGTCGGCTCGTGACCTGACCCGACCCGATCCCGAAAGTGACCCGTCCCGGCCCGCCCCAACCCCCCGTACAGGCTCGCCCCGCCCCAACCCAACCCCCCCAGGTCAGGGCTTGGGTCAGGCAACCCCGGCCAGAGGCTCGACCCGGTTGACCCCTTAATTGTTTTTTTTTTTTTTTTCCTGGCAATTGCCGCCTGCCATTGCTGCTGCTATGCAATTCTGTGCAGTGCACGTGCAGCGGGATGGGATGGGTGGGGGTAGGGTGTAGGTATATATATACAAATTAATTTTTTGACCTTTTATTTTATTTTTTTTTCCCTCACTGCCAATCGACAAAAGCTGGAAAATTTTAAATTTTTTTTTTCAGTGACCGTTTGGGTTTTTGACCCAAAAGACCAATGGTCCCAAAAAAAAAAACCTTTGGCCTATAGGGTAATG
>QLOD02000016.1:11662986-11673793 GCA_003260245.2 Sideroxylon spinosum | reverse complement strand
AATTTTATCCCTAAAATAAAATTTTTGAAATTCTTAAAACAAGGTCATTTGTAAAATTTCACTCATTTTCGTCCCGGTATATAATGTGGTATATAAGTAGCAACAGACCCCAAATCTGAGAATCAAAACCCCTTCAGTCTTCTTTCTCGTCGCTTGCAATCATGCTGTTGCAATCGGTGACAGCCATTATTCTTTTCTCTGACTCTGTAACCGGAGACCAGTTTTCTTCAAGTATTCAATTATCTCTTAAGTAGTAGACTTTTCCAAAACTTTCATGAAACAATTTGAGTTATCTTGCTCGGGTTGATGATTCGGATCTTGATGCTTTGTTGGTAATTGCTCTTAACTTTGGTGGGATAGTTCTTTTGGACTTATTTAATTCATAATTTGTTGTGTGTTATTTTTACATATCATGGATTGTTCATATTGGCTACGTTTGTTTGCTGGATTAGAGCTTGGCATTGAACTGTATGTTTGTGGGGCTCACTCTAATCTCGCGTTTGGTTGAAAAAAGTAGAAGGAGGTTATTAGTACCTTCGGATTGCTTATACCCTAAAAATAAGGTATGAGCAATATCAAAAAGGTATTATGATGAATATCATCCACTGAGATGAGGGCAAAATGACCCTTTTGCCCACCCTTCTATATATTATGTTATTTATTATAATGTATATTACATTATATTATATTATCATTTTAATATAGCACCCATATGTATTAATATATTATATTATAATATTATTTTAAAATATGGTTTAATATATTAACACCAATATTATTACACTATCTATAATATTAATTTAATATACATACTAATGTATTAAAACACCCATATTATTAATTTATTATATTATAATATGTATTGTTATGTTATACATTACATTACATTATAATATTATTTTAATAATATATATTATAATGGTAATAATAAAAATTAATCTATATTATTTATAATATTATTTTAATGACTATACATCAAATGTGAAAATAGTATTAATAAAATATATTGTATTAATATGTAACATAAAGATAGTATAAAAATATAATGGATAATATTAATTTTATTGTAAGGGTAATAAAGTAATTTCATGCACTCATCCCATTATTTATACCATTCTCCTTTATACACACCAAATACAAATTACTTATCCCCTATCATATCATAGTATTACTCATCCTCCATCTATCACATCACGTTATTATTAATCCCACAATATTATTTATCCCCCATTTTTATACCCTCAAACAAATATAACCATTGGGTTTGAAAATTCTTTATGAACTGTGATTCCTATTGTATTATTTCAGTGGATATGCCCCTATGTATTTTGTACATTTATTTCTACTATTTATAGTATATTTTTTTACATTCAAAAAAAAAAAACAACTTGGAGGTTCTTTGACCAATGAATTTGTTCAATTTAATAAATTTAACATTTTTGTCACTTATATTTTTTTAATTTTTATCTCAAATTGGATATTTTAAAAGTTATTTAACCAATTGAACATAAATGGGTTTCGCGGGTTGGGCACGAGTTTCGCTGGTTTGGGATGGGACGAATTTGGGATTCCTACCAAAAAAATAAATGGGTTTGGGATAGTAATGGTAAGTAAAAAAAAAAAAAAAAACAGATTTGGTAATGGGATTAGCTAATTAGATGGATACCTTACCCGTTTACATCCCTAAATGCTACCATAAAAGCATGTACCCACGGGAAAGCTGGAAGGAGGGTAGACCTTCAAAAGAGCTTGAATTTCAGCTTGACCCTAACCTCACTTGGAGCCAAGTGAGATGACAATTAGCAAAGGAAATCGCAAGAATGTCTAGACACCTATTTTAAGACCCACAACCACCAAGCCACCATATCCCTAACAGTTAATTGAAATATATTTTCAAGTGTCAAATGTACATAATTAAAGTCCAAGACGATAGAATAAGGCCAAACATTAATGTTTCTTGATTTTCTTCTTTTATTTTCAAGGATAACATACAAAAATCAAATTTTGATAGCTAATATGATTAACAAAACTATTTGGGTAATTGTCTAAAAAGAAAATTCTTGATAGTAGTCCATTTCAAAAATAAATAAATAAGAAGAAATAAATCTAATTTTTTTTAATTATCAAAAAACCAAATTACTAAGAAAAATGAAAACAATTGTCCTTTTGAACATCACATTTTTTAAGAAGCACAAAAATTGAAAATTAAAATAAAAATAAGAACAATGAAGATGATAGCAAATGGATTTTTACTTCTATTAATTTTTTGGCACAAGTACAGGTTAAATTAAGTTGAAATTTACAGCAATAATAAAAGTTTCCCACTGCATTACAAATGTTTCAATCATTTAGAGCATTAACATCAAAGACTCCAGACTTATATTGTTGTACTCTATAATAAAACAAAAGTGGCAAAAAGTCCTCTACATCATAAACTCCATACTCTAGATAATATGGAGTCTCACTACCGTAGGACTTTAAATTTGAAGTGGACTGTAGAAAGTCAATTCGTTATTTGACTTTAAATTTGAAGTGGACCGTAGAAAGTCTATTCGTCATTTGAAGTTAAAAATTCTTTTTTTTTTTTTTTAACTTCATTTATCCTGTTTCTCTTTCCTCTTTAGGCCATTTTATTAATATTAACAAATTCGAATATTAATAAACATAAACATTATAATATTAATATAAAAAAGGAATAAACATTAATAATATTAATAATTACATAGTTATTAATATTAGTATATTTTATAATTATCTTTGCTCCTCGGTGTTCTCACTCTATAAACATTAATAATTAATAATATTAATATATCATTTTAATATAAATTAATATAACAATTTTATTTATAAAATATATTTATGGCCGTGTAATTTGACAACCGGATGATAAATAAGAAAGGAGTAGAAAAAGAATGAGGAAATAATTATTTAATATTTTATAGTTTCTATTTAGATAAACTAACATAAAACATTGTCGAATAGGAAGTCTGTAAAATAGAAAATCTTTTTACTACATTTTAGAGTTTCCGCAGAGAGTAACTGATGCTAATGCTCTTAGGCTATGCTATTAAAAATAGCATGATCTATTATTTTTTTTCATCAAATTCATTTAAAAATCTAGTCTACTTACACACACAAAAATAAATGAATAAAAAAATACTTGACACTATTATCAATATATCAATAGGTATATCTAAATTTTAAGGATTATAAGAGTTCCATCAGCATAATATCCGTTAAACTGCTTCAGAAAAGAGATTTTTTCTATACCGAAGTTGAATCATAGAAGAGTAAGAACAAATAGCTTCTCACATTCATGGCCAAGTCTAATAAATCTAAATAAAAAATAGCCCGATGCACAAAACTCCCACCCTATATGGGGTTTGGGAGGAGTAATTTGCAGAGTCTTACTCTCAATAATTGGAGAAAATATTTCAATAAAATACTCTCAATAATTGGAAAAAATATTTCAATAAAATAATCTTCAATAAAACTATCATAAATCATAATGGAGAATATATATGAATGCCTATTGCATATGATTTATTGGTCACGCAATATGCCATTTAGTGCCAATTGGCATGACACAATAATACTTGTACAACCAAAAAGAAAAAATTAATAAGCAAAACCTAAAGATAGCCTAGTTTTTTTTTTTTTTTCCTTTAAACATAACAGGCCAACAAGAAAACCTTAAAATAATCACATAAGCACCATCTTATAGCCATTAACAATCAGGCCAACTAACCATAGTGTTGCGTAACGACCGATCCTATTATTGTTCACTCAAATGACCCATGAAGCATTACTCTAACATCAGACCATGTGGGTGTATAGACGAATCACAAAGTAACTACGGAAATGAAACCCTGTTGGCCACTTAGTTTCCTATTTCTAGGGCTGCCAATGAGTCGGGGGCCAAAAAATTAACTAAAGAAAATGGTATTCACCAAAAGGAGGAAGAGTTGAACCTGAAATGATTTGTTGGAAGCTACATGCAAATATTTATAATAATAAACTTTATCTTCAGTCAAAATTAACATATCAACTAACAAAAGAGAGAGAGAGCCAGAACTAATGACCTTTAGTTTAAGAATATGTTCTTAAAAAAGATGACATTTCATGGGAAAAAATCACAAGAAAAAAACTTTCAGGTGCAAATAAACCATTTTTTCAATAGGTAATTTAATGGGAGTCAAACACAAAACTCTTTATTGAGGTAGGCAGCATTAGTATTGGCTAAGCACGGAGTCACTCAAGCATGGTGCTTATTACCTGAGCAAGCGTAATGTTGCATATGATGGCAGTGTTTGCATTCCCCCCCAGTGCAGGTTGTAAAATACGTGTAAGTTTGCTGTCCCGATAAGGAACATGACCCCTGGCATCCGATATTGACTGATGTATATCAACCAGAGGATGAAACTTGCATAAATAGCTCTCTTAAAAAGGTGCAGAACTTACCCTTGGCTCTCAGCACCTTCACTTAACTTCTTAATTACAGTTCCAAGTGTCATCAGACTTTTATTAATGTGGGACCCCTCTTTCAACCGAACACCTTCTGCACCAGTCTTAGCAGCACGCTCCGAACCAGCAAGGTCCACCAAGTTCTAGCAACAGATCCCTCAACCAGAGTAAGAGGAAAAAAAAAAAAAAAACCATGTACATCACGCAATTGACACTAAACTCAACAATCATCAGCTTCCAAAACTGAATGACACTACAAGAAGATAGAAGGAAAAAAGTATAAAGTTAGGCATTTGCATACCAGAACAGATACACGGACTGCATCACATGAACTGCCCGCATCTTCATCTGCACTTCTCTCCCTACTCTCAACTATCTGTGGAACCATAAAATGAGGCAGAAAAACTTGTACATTCAAAAGAATTATGAGTTCAGAAGAAACTAATAACTTTACCATGCGGAAAATTGTATGTGACCTACTGCTGTATAAGTTCATATTTGTCTCCCCGATATGCCGATGAGCTGTAAATCAATATCCAAAGGGAAGGAAAAAAAGAGTAATCAAACTAGTATCATTTGCTTATATATGTAGGACTTAAGACTAACAAAATGAGAATACCAGACAATGTTGAAGACAGTGTTATTACATTCTCCAAATTCCATAAGTTCAAGGACTTGCTCAGGAGAGGCAACAATTTCTTCCCTTAACCCAGCAACAAATATTCCCCGCTGCATATATGTAAGAAAGTCGGAATAAAGTGACAGTAATTTATCAGGATATCAATGAAAGTTAAATACATCATAGTGGGGTACTAGGCCATAGGTACAGTACCTCTAGGCTTTCATGAATCTGCAGTCTTCGGTGCTCAGGTGCTAACAAATCATTTATTTCCTCATTATAGATCTCCATATATGACATTCTTAAAAGAAATTCCCGATCCACATCCTAAAATACAGACAAAATTTAGGTGAAAATCTGTACGCCAAATGTTGTGAGTTATCAACGCCACAACAGAATATGAACAAGTAAATTCAAGATCACCAATAACAGCACAAATGGTTATATTGGTGATCAGACAGAGCAGCACAAAGTTTCACTTGAATTCTCAGTCAAAGATGGAGTAACTAGGAAAGGTAAATGAAGAATGATCTCTAATACCTGAAGCAGTGTGTAGTTTAAAGCATCAGCAAGCCTAACTGGCTAGCAAATGCCTATTTGATATTAAAAATAATAATTGGTGTCAAAGCAGTAACTAGAGACACATTGGTAATGTAATAGTTATGCATAGATGCCTTCCCAAGTGAAAGGCCAACAAACAATAGACTTCTCCATGGATATGATAGATTACCAACAATTTTTCTTTGATAAGGTAGATTACCAACAGTGTTTCTTTCTTCTTTTTGATAAATTAGATTACCAGCAATTTTAGAACTGATACTCATATATTGCCTTGGCACAGGGCATTCCAACTGAGAATTTCTTATCTGTCAGTTTATGAGATGTTAAATATGAATTCACATTTAAAAGCTATTATTTATTTACCAAACATTAGTATCTCATGTAACACCTAATAATGCACAAAGACAGAAGACTGGAATGGAAACAATATGATGAGAAGATGAAAAACAAAATATTTATATATAGGCTGAACAGTCAGGGCTACCTCTTGTATGATATCAAACAAATCTCGCACAGCAAGAGGAATGACTCCAGGTTCAGACGTAGATCCTCGCATTGTATGTGTTTTGCCACTGTTAGTTTGTCCATAAGCAAAAACAGTTCCTACAAGGGCGAAGTCAAAGGAAAAATGCCAATATCTGAAGAAAACTTGTGATAAAATGATGAAAATTGTCCAAAATTAACACAAATAAGACCTAAAGGGATGTGAAATGTAGTACTAAAAAAGGTTGACCACCGTCTCATCCAATTTTCTTTGGTGGTGAGCTTGCAAAAAAGTGGCTCCAAAAAAAGTGCACCCTAGAATGATCTCTCCCAATATTGTGCAGGTCTTTAAGGTGAAGAAATTGTGAAGCTTGATCTGTGACAACATTTTACAAGTCGTGCAAGAAAGGAATTGAATATTTTCAAGATACTGAATCTCACACTAACAAAATTTGAGGAAAATTACAAGCATTGAAATGGCTGGGTAATTGTGACAAACCCAATCCATGTTTGCGTGCACTGAGTCAATGAGGCCAAATTGGAAGTTAGCATGGGGATCTTGGGTTTGTAACTAACTAATGAACCCAATCATGGACTTCATGTCCAGGCCTCTAGAGCGAGGCATTGTAGTGTTATTGATGGTATTAGAACCGACCATGCACACAACCACGTGAGGTTGGGATACTGCAATGTACATCTAATTGTGGTATAAGTGAGCCAGTAAGTAGTATTTTCAAATCAATTGTGGGCCCTCGCAACAACTCAAGAAGTCAAGTAAAAGGGGAGATTATGATGAACTCAACCCACAAGTGGCCTTTGCTAAGTCCCATATAAGAAATTTGCTTTGGGGATCTTGGGTATACAAGTAAGAGCTATAAACCCAATTGTCAATTTCTTGATTACCCATTTTAGTTGAGATCTCGTGTTGTTACTAGACTGATAAGAGGGACTTCACAACATTCAATTGCCCTAGTTTCTAGGATGATAAGTCTTGTCTTTTCTTTTCCCCCATTCCTATTCCACTTTTTCAAATAATTTTAAGTGATTTTGATGTTGCATAGGCTAGTGAAGGAGCTTTTTGGAAAATCGGGTGGTAAGGAAAGTCATAAAGGGGAAGGCAGGGAATGATAGTGGTCTAAAGAGAACCACAATTCAATGTTGTCATACAAGCTCAATTAGTTACTTTTTAAAACAAGGACAAGTGGCTTCCTAAACTTATCTGAAAACTTGTCCTTTTTTAGTCTTTGGATAACATAACTTATTTAAAAGGCATTAAGGGGCAGCCACCCATGTAAAAAATGAACCACCTATTAGACTCACACTCTCTACAAAATATAATAAACTGTGTAAGTTTCGAGCCTTAACCCTTCAACTCCATCTATACAAATAGACAAAAATATTCTTCAATCTATACATCAAAAAAATCAATACCTTGAATACTTTTCTATTACTTATCAAATAGAAAAATATATACATATATTGTTCAAACAAAATGGAATCAATCTCCGAACTCTACTTCCTTTAGGACCTTTACCCATACATACGCATTGCCCACTATGCCTCGTTTGCCTCCTTTGGAAAGACCCAACTCATACATATGTGTGTGAGCGAGGGGTTCATGAGGAAGGAGTGGGAGGACACCTCGTATGGGAAGTAAGAGAGAGTCACTCGCTATGTATTAGGTAAGCCGCCCAAAGAGTGGGACAAGAAACAAGGCAACCTAGAGAGAGAGAGAGAGAGGCTCTAAGGATTGGTAAGTCTTGAATGCTCTAAAGTAAATGAGGTGAACATAGGGTAATTATAGGGCTTTTCCTAGGTTCTTAGGCTAGGCCAATGATGGTCAAGTGCTAAGGTGGCTCGTACAGAGCTTTGCTGACAAGCCATGGTAGAATGTTTGGGGAATCTCTATTATGGCAGAGCTTTCCTGAAAAGCCATGCTATCAATTCGAGATTCCCGCTAGTGGAGTTGTTGGCTAATGAGAGTGGGACGCATGTCCCTTTAGCGATTGGTAATTGGGGTCATTAATTGCTTGGTCAAGGGTATTAAATGCAAGGTTGAATCTCTCTTCAAGGAGTCGATGTGCCATCACTTGAGCAAGGTGCTTGGCAACTTGGTGAACCCTTGCTCTTACCTCCAGTCCATTAAGTGGTCCCAAGTATGTCCTTATTCAAGAGAAGGGACTTTCCAGACTTACACGTTTATAGTGAGGTAGGACGCTTTGTTGAAGGGGAACTCGCCCAAGGGCATGGGTGAGCCCAGAAGGGAGGTTTTTGCCAGTGTGTTACAAGCGGAGAATTACTACTCAAAGAGGAAGCAACATGTCTCTGGGAAGCTTGGTTGGTCAAGTCATGTTACACCTAAGACTTCAAGCAGACCAAAAGGAAAGCCTAGTCCAGGAGTTGTTGCTTCACAAGGTCGATACATGGATGACGAAGATTATTAGACATGAATAGGAGAGATCGTGCTATATGAGAGGCATACAATTACCTACAATTCAAAAACAAGAAAGAACCAAGTCCCATAAACATTTTTCCCTTGAACAATGA
Organism: Sideroxylon spinosum; assembly: GCA_003260245.2. NCBI lineage: Eukaryota > Viridiplantae > Streptophyta > Magnoliopsida > Ericales > Sapotaceae > Sideroxylon > Sideroxylon spinosum. Next base: position 11,665,119 of record QLOD02000016.1, on the reverse strand, counting down.
ACAAAGAGGTGATTAACAGATTTGCAATTCATTTTATACAGGCAACACCAACGCACCAATATTCCCCTCCTTTCTATAAGCTTATCAATAGTGAGTGTAGAGAGTAGAATGGAAATAATCTCCTGGATACTATTTCACGATACTTTCTAGATTCGTTAATATTATTTCTCAAATATTCTATTAAATATTCTTCAAAATAATATCTTCATAATATTATCTAGGATATGCACTTGACATCATAACAATTTATTTTCATTATTTCCATGTGTTGTGACCTTATTCAACTATAAATAGACCTAATTTTGTTCAATTTGTATAATCAAGTGAATTCAATCATTCTCCCTTCTTCTTTTTTAATATGTTATATAGCCATTGATTCGTCTGTAAACCTTTTTGCTGAATTTTGCTCCACTAGCGAACAACTGCTTTTGCCATCCATTGAACCATTGTTTACAAATTGTATTTCCTATATATGTATCTTCTTGCTATCCACCAGCCATTTTCACAATTTCTTCATTGTTATTTCGCATTGGTTCTCACTATAGGTTGATTGATGTTTCATAGTTGTTCACGTCATTGTCTCATAGCAGTTTTTAATATTGTCTCGCCTTTGTTGTTGCTATTGCATTTAGTATTTTCTTGCTATTGTCTCACAACAATTTTTGATCTTTTTTGATGCCATCTTGCAACCTTTTTCATTGCCATCTTACCGTCCCTTTTGTTGCTATTTTGGCTACCATTTGCAGTGCAATACGGCACCTGTTGGAATTTTTTGTTCTTTCCAAACTCAAGTTGGCGTCTACTTTGCCACCTTAGGTTTGAGGGGGGTAGATTTAAGAGTATTGTGCTTGATATTATTTCCTGATACTCTCCAAATTCTTTGATATTATTATATTCTTTTAAATATTCATCATAAATACATGTTCATAGTATTCTCCAAGATATTATGTTTGACATTCTAAAGATTTATTTTGTCATTATTTCCATGTATTGTGCCCTTATTCAACAATAAATAGGCCTTACTTTATACTATTTATATAATCAAGTGAATAGAATCATTCTCCTTATTGCTTTCTTAACAATAAGAATCCTATTGTGATGCAAATACCATGTGAAGAAAGTGATTATTGGCAGGGCACCATAACTCTACACACTCTTCCATGGAAATCAACTTCCTTCCCTCCCTCCAAAGCATTGTAAAAAGAATATTGGAAGATTTACGATTGGAAAGTATAAACCCCATTCCACACCTTTTTTTAATGTAACATTTGAAGAAAGATTATTATAACTATGATCTTCCAATTATACAAATTTCTGTGAAATTTTAGCTTCCAAACAATATTTCGACCTTCCAGGAAATAATTCCCTGCGCTCCCTATTATCACGCACTACATCATCATAGTTGGAGTTTCCTTATCATAGAAATCTTTATCTAAGACTAGTCAAGGTGCAATTCTACTGAAGGAAAATGAGACAAGCCATCTTGAAGACTTCTCTAACTTTAGCCACCCAACTACAACTCCAAAGTAATCCCGTGCAAGGGCCATAGGGTTGGTCGAATGCCCCACGACCAAGCTACCAATGCCAAAAGGGGTTCCCAGGCCTTGCTCTAACCGTGGACTAGTGTGCGACCATTAGTATAGCATTGGAGAACTGTTTAAACAATAAGAGAAGTGTGCTCCAATGGAGGACCTCTCAACTAAGCAGCTTGAAAGGAGTCCGAGAAGATTGGCATGAGTGGAGATAGACACGCTTTGAAGATCTTGCTTAAGAAATGAAAGAAGGACCAAACATGCCTAGGACATCCTTTCAAGTTTGCCAATTATACATCTTGGCTCAAGGTCAAGGAACCATGTCTACAAGCCTCGGTCAACAAATCTCTATCATGAAGCACAAATTCACACCTATTAAATTGCAGTTGTTCAAAATTTCACTTCACAAGGCCGGTGCATGGGACTAAGGTCAATTAGGGAAATCAAACTGTGCCAACATGGCATGCAAGAATGTGGCCACCTACACCTACAAGTAATGACAGCCAGTACATAATGTTGCCATTTTATGTGAATCATAACAAAAATTAGTTTGTGAAACAAAATTTGTCATCATGAAAGCCTGTGTTGACACAGAAAAAAA
>QLOD02000016.1:11535872-11545891 GCA_003260245.2 Sideroxylon spinosum | reverse complement strand
TTTCCTTTCCATTTGAATAATTTTCTGTCATCATGTTGAATCGGCTTAGAACCGGGTCCTCTTCATCTTCTTCTAACAATCGTTTTTTAAACTAAACTGAGTATAAGAACTTGTTTCCAAAAAGACCAGTTTTGATTGAAAGAAAAATGGTTCTGAATGATTTTCCCATGATCCACCCTGTATTTGCCAGTGAGTCTGGGAATCTATAACTGATCTGTCTGTTTTTGTGCCTATTAAATTTGTTCAAGAATTCAATGCAAATTTTCATGAGACTGACTTTGAGAATGCATCATTCAAAACCCGTGTTAATCGTGTCCCTATTTCTGTCACTCCTGACACAATTGCATCCATCCTTGGTATTGAGCCCCCCAGTGCTGAGGAGCGACTTACACTCTTTTATCCTACTCAGGATGGTGGGTATCCTTCCAAGGAAGAGTTGACCCATATTTTTAGTGTGATTACCGGGTCACCTCCCTGGAGAGGTGAGACTTATGTCCATGGACATCTTAAGACCGAGCATCGCATGCTCAACTTATTTATGTCTGTATCCATTGACCCCACGTCCCACTATTCTGATGTCACCTTTATGCCATCCTTCTTAGTCTTAAGGTTGATTTGGCTCTCTTTATGTTCCGTCTCATGTTCACATCTCAATAACTTAAACGCACTAAGGATTCATTACCCTTTGGTGTCTTAGTCACCAAAATTATTCAAGCCAACCAGATTGCACTGCCTGAATCTGATCTTCCTCCCAGCCTCCACCTATTACTCGTCTCACTGCCCGTAAGTCTTGTAGTCAGGCTGTGGATGATACCCTCGATACACCCACTGAGGCCGAGACTTCTAGAAGCACCCGCCCATTCACGTTGAATTTCATGTCTCTATCCCTGCTTCGTCTTGAGGGGGAGGTAGAGAACATTAGGACCGATCAGACGATCCTTAATGGACGATTGGACACCATTGATGTCAATATACAAGTATTGACTGACCTCTGCACCACTAACTTCCAGTTCTTGCACCAACGGATTGATAACTTGGGTGCCTATGAGGATGAGCTACAGGATGATGAAGATACTGGCTTTGGTGGTGATGGTGACGCCAGCGGTAGTGGTTTTGGTGGTGATGGTAGCGGACCTAGTGGCAGTAGTTTCTTCTGATTTCACTTTTTTCTGTTTGTCTGTTTTTGGCTATGTATTTTTGGCACTTATTATGTATTCCCTTTGCTTTGTCATTTCTATATCAAAAATGGGGAGTCATTTTTGAAATATGCTATGTACTGGGAACTTGAACTGAATGAATGTTATATTCATATTTATCTTTTTTATATATATTTGCCTCATGATATCTTGATGAGTGTGTTACAAGTGTGCAGAATTCAATATCTTAAGTTTTGATATAAAATTGCCAAGGGGGAGATTGTAAATTTTTGTTATGGTAATTCAAATCAAACACTTAAAAGATAAATATAGAAAGAAGATTACTATGAATCAAAATAAATATGAAAGGAAGGTACAAGTGGATCAAGTTTCTTAAAGACAACAAGCTTTCTAAAATACCAAACTTCAAATCTTGTACAAAGACTAAACTAAATAGGAGTCACAGCTGGCACATGCGGAACTCCTGGAAACTGACCACGTAGGCAGGGCACTAGGAGCACGAGGGTTCGCCCCCTGCTCGATTGGAGCTCGCGGAGAGCGCGTGGGTTCGCCCCTATGACGGTTCCAAACCAGTAAGGTCCACAGGCAGGAAGATGGATGCTCAATGCTTCGACCTCAAGGCACAGGCACGGCACAGGATGCTCAAAGGATCGAGCTTTGAAGATTTTATCCGTAATTGTTTCCTATTTATGTCAATGTATGGCAACTTTATGTAACTCTATATATATGACCCTGACCTAAATAAATATGCGGTCTTGGGGAATATAATATAGGGAGCTAGAGAGAGATTTTATTCTGGAGGGTTTTCATATTCCTTCTCTAGCAACAGTTTGTTGAATTCTCATTGTACTTTCTGTACGAAGCAGGAAGCTTACTTGTAGGATTAGTCGAGTGATTCGAGCAAGATCGTGAAAGGATTCGTGCGAGTGATTCGTAAGGAATTCAAGTATGTTCTTGTAACCCGTTGATAGTAGGATTTGTTAATAAGAGAATTTTCTCCCTGAGAAATAGTTTCCTCGTTGTTCTCGAGAGTTAAGTTAATAATTCTGTGTGTTTGTTTGATTTGGTATTTTTCAATGATTATTCAGTTTTTCTTCAATTATATCATCAGTACAAACTTAAATGTTAATAATTGTAATCTTCAAAGTTATAAAAACCTTTTATTTCATACTTACATTGTTCTGTTTTATAGGTTGAATCATGTATTTAATTGTTGAATTATTTTTTTGTGAATTTTATATTTATATATATAACTAATAAAAATTGTACTTTTCTTAATCATATAGGAAACTATACTAATTCTCTCCACAACTTTGCTGTCAAATCATGTGAGGATTTGATAAATTAATCTCAACAAGTTCAAAAAATTTATTGATAATTTTATTTCGGAACAAATTGTAAATAATTGACCCAGAAGATTCAATTAATATTATTCGATCAAGTTATGTTTTTTTAGGTTGTAATGAAAGTTTTGAGTCAATCAATTGATAGATTTGTGAAGTCAATCAATTGTGGAAATGTTCTAGAGATATTGAATTTGATGAAAGTTTTGAGTCAATCAATTGTGTATACATCCTGGACTGGATGGCTCTTGTGTGTACGAGACTATGTTTTGTGTGTACACGACCCTTCTATTTCTCCATATGTACAAGTCTGCTCCATGCCTCCCATATACACCAAATTGTATATATAGAAAATTTAATATCACATAGAGTTAATCCCTTATAAAAGTATGTCAAATTACCACACTACAGAATGAATCTATGGGAAATCGAAATTCTAAAGGAGAAGGTAGAAGAGTAGATTTTAGAAGGGAAATATTCGAGAGAGCATAATTTCTTATGTTGTTTTAGTATTTTTCACACCTAAGAAAGATAGCAGTTGGTGAATGTGTGTCAACAATAGATATTCAATATGATTATCATCAGATATAAATTTTTCATTATAGGTTAGAAGATATGCTAAACTATTTGGAAAGTTTCAAGATGTTTTCAAAGATTGATCTACAAAGCAGCTCCTATTCGATTCAGATTATACCATGGGACTAATGAAAGACAATATTCAGGTTAAAGAAGGGCTTGTATGGATGAATGGTAATGTAATTCATTCTACCAAATGTACCCAACACATTCATGTGATTAGTAATTTAGGTTTTAAAGTACTTTATTGGTAATTTTTTTTGTGGTATACCTTGATGACATCCTTACTCACAACTACACTGGTGGAGCAAGTGGTTATTTACGGGATATATTGATTATATTGTGAGAGAATAAACTGTACATTAACATGGGAAAAGTGTGATTTCCCTACAAATAGCCTAATTTCCTTAAAATTCATACTAAGTGCTGAAAGGATTTGTGTAGATGATGAGAATTCGCATGCGATTGGAGAGCAACCAACCCTTAAGTCTATGATATAAGTGAATAATTTTTCGTGGATTGGTGACTTTCTATACGTGGTTTATCAAGATTTTTGGTGGTATATTGCCTCCCATTACTGACTATTTAAATAAAGGGAAGTTTTAATAGAATGAAAAGGGTAACAAGAGCTTTGCTGTTATTATTAAAAGAAAAAAAACATCACTCCAATCTTCAATAGCCACACAGTTGGCCATTTATTTTTCTACATTAAGATTAGGGCTTGCTTAACTATTACAATGGCACAAATTTTGTTTGCTTTAACTTGTTCTTAGCAATATAAATTGATCAACACGTACTAACATTTTATTATTCTTAGAGATTAATGAAATTAATGAATTCTATTTCACTTGTATTTCTTGAAGATTAGTAGACTGCTTAAGTTCTTAATTGTTATGATTATTAAATTTAATTTGTCAATACGAGAGTAGTTCAATGATAATAACAAAGTAAAGGACATTAGTTCAAAGTCCTTCGTCATTATCCTTCTCCTAAGATGAATTAGAAGTTTTAAAGAATTAGTCTCACGAAAGATGAGAACACTTCTATAATAATAATAATAATAAATTCAAATTTTGATTGTTTAATATTTTAAAATATTAAAGGAATTTTTTTAAGAATTGTATTGACATTTACACTAAAAAGTTTCACAAAATTTCAAAAAAAATTTTAAGATTCTATACTAAAATTATGCCACGTGTCACTTTATATAATTTTTAACAACTTTATATCAAATCAATCACAAATATCTAACCATCGTTTCAAAACAATTTTTTACATTTCAAACACTCAAAAGTTACACTTTTGGTTTTTTTTTTAACTATTTTGTTTTTTTTTTTTAGGCTCCAAATGCAAACATAATAGAAGTAAATTTATGGTGTTTTTGAAACCAGTGAAAATAAATAAATAAAAAAGAAATGAGAACTGAACAAATAATCTTTTTTATTTGATTGTAACGAGAAAAAAAAGAAACTTAGAATTGAGAGTGCATGATACCTTAGTCAAATTTAGACTTAAGCTTATTTTAAGAAAAATAAAAGTTAATTGTTTTGTTGTTTGCTACTAGTGAACTATTAAAAAAATTAATTCCTTTTTGGATGTTTGAAAGGGAATCTTTTTTTTTTTTTGGAAATTGAAAAAATGGGTTAATTTTTTAATAACTACTTTTTATTTTTTTTTTGTTAATTTGATATTTTTTTACTTTCAGAATTTAAAATAAATTTAAAATATAAGAAAATAATTATGATTATTTGACAAAAAAAAAAAAACTAAAAAAGTGAATAATCAAAAATTAACTTTTAGTGAGTATTCCTTTTCTAGTTTGGGAAGTTAAATGACTGTTGGTTACATGCTAAAAATTTAGATTTTTTTTTTTTTTTTGTGGGCGTTTGGGAATTTTTTTTATTTATTTGATATTTTAACCTTTTATAATTTAAAAAAAATTTAAAATTTAAATGGATAATTTAATTATTGAAAAAAAAACGAAAAAAATGAGTATCCAGAAACTTAGACATCAAAATATGTGTGTGTATATATATATATATATATATGAAAGTTCGAATAAGCTTTAAACAAAACAAAGTTGACCAAAATTGACCGCAGCAATATAATTAGCCAACGAGAGGATCACATCACATGGTAAAAGATAGTCCTATTCACCCGATCTCTCTAGCGGCGGGACCCAGTCTTCTCCTCCGGCTGACACGTGTCATGATTCGCCGCTTCCCAATAAAAAAAATAAATAAAAATAAAAATAAGCCATCACCTTGCCCAAAACACTCGAAAACGCCAACCATTGGAGCGCCTAAAGCTAGCGCATACAAGATAGAAAAGAAGCCACTGCCTCGCCCTCTCTCTCTCTCTCTCTCTGAATTCTCTCTCCGGAGTTTGAGAATTTCAAACTCTGAGACGGCTCGGATTAACAACCAGGTAAAGTCGATTCGGACAAAATTGTTCGAATAATCTCTGACTTGTCATGGATTCTTCTTCAATTTCCGTATATGGGGTGTATATACGTGTATACTTATTGGAATTTGTCTAATATCTATGTGATCAAGAGTTCTAGGTTTTTGCTTTTTGAGAGTATTCCGCTTATCATGGGTTTTGATTAATATGATCTTGATAAAGTTTCGAATTTTGTTTCGTACCGGTCGTGTTGTTGCTGTTTGATTATGAAATTTCGTATTTTACTGTGTGTTATGATTGTGAAATCCGAACCCTTGTGGAGAATAACTCCTAATCTTTGGTTGTTATTGTTTTTGTGCACTTAACAACTGTATGAAAAAATCTGATGGAATGAAAAAGTATGTGACCCACAAAAAGCTTTTTATTACTTGTGTTTATGGTTTTAGGGGGTGGTTTGTTTAGTTGGGAAATAATATCATTTATGATTACTGGAATGATACTTCTCTTTATCTATTAAGGATTGACGTGCTATAATGCATGGTTTGTTGCTAAGCATATTATATTACTATTCTTTTGATTAAAATGGGTTCTGAGAGGAATCAGTTGGGATAAAAGAAGGAATTGAAAGAAGAAAATTGGAAGAGATAATTCACCCTTCCTCTCTACTGTGATTTATATACTGAGTGTTCGTAGCCGAAAAGGGAAATTTCAATTAGATCTCAATCAACTAAGGGCTTAGTAAGGATATCACCCAACTGAGAATCTGAGCACGACAAAGGTGTGATGAAATCCTACATAAGTAGAAGAACCTGGATAAAATGGAAATCGACCGTAATATGTTTGGTAAACTTATGAAAGATTGGATTATTAGCAATAAAGATGACAGTTTGATTATCACAATACATGGACATCGAAACTTGAAATAAAGACCAAAATCACGAAGGGGATTATGAACTCAAAGGATTTCAGAGGCAATGTAAGCTATGGCACGATACTCGGCCTCAATATTGGACCGAGTAACAATTATTTGCTTCTTATTACGCCAAGTCACTAGACTACTACTAACAAAAGTATAATATCTAGAAGTAGACCTCCGATTCGAGCGACTACCTACACCAATCTACGTTAAGATATCTAATGACATATAATGAGACGGAAGGTTAATAAAGCAAACCTTGACCATGTGAACTCTTCAGATATCTTAGAATATGATATACAACATCAAAATGAGGTTGACTGAGGCGCGTGAATAAATTGGCTAACCACACCAACTACATATGTAATATCAGGTTGTGTCATGGTGATGTAGATCAACTTTCCCACAAGTAAGTTATATCGACCAATATTGAAAAAGGTTCATTACTCTTAGAATCAAGCTGAATAGAAGAATTGATTGATGTGTCAGGAACCAAGAGCCGAATCTCAGATAGCAAAACTAGAATATATTTTCTTTGAGATAAAAATATATCTTGAGAAGAGCAGGCAACCTCAATCCCAAGCAAATAACGTAAAGGTCTAAGTTTGTTCGTGTGAAATTGCTTCCCAAGATGTTACTACAATGTTGAAATACCTGTATCATCGTTGCCATAAATAATGATGTCGTTAACATAAACAATTAGCACAATTGTATCAGAGAGTGACTAATGTATAAACACCGAATGATTAGACGTGGATCAACAAAAACCATAATCCAACAAAACAATATTAAACCGATCAAACCATGCGCGTGCAGACTGCTTAAGTCCATATAGAGTTCGACGGGGTGTGACAAACAAGATGCTTATTACCTGAATCAAGACGATAGTCCATATGTACCTCTTCCTGAAGCTCAATATGCAAGAACGCATTTTTAATATCTAATTAATACAAGGGCTAAGACTTGCTTACTGCAACTACTAAAAGGGTATGAGTTGAGTTAAGGCAAGCAACCGGTGAGAAGGTCTCCACATAATTAACCTTATAGGTGTGTATATCCTTTATAAATCAACCAAGCATAACTTAATAGATTGATCTGATAGATACGTAATAGTGTATACCCATCAACACCTTACTATCTTCTTTCCAAGTGGAAGAGACATAAGCTCCCGTGTATGATTGTGATGTAATGCACGCATCTTCTTATTCATTGCTACCTTTTAGCCCAATGATAATAATGCTTGCTTATAAGAGGTAGGAATAGAAACATAGAACAAGGCACAAACAAAAGATGGGAAACAAGGTAATTCGATGATAAAAGACAAATTCAATAATAAGATGCTGAGTGTAAGTATGTTTAACTCTTTGTAGGGCAATAGAGATATGATCAGTGGTAGAAGATATAGGCTGACGAGGACTATTGGTAGGAGTCTTAGGCGGCTCAAAGACATCAGCAATAGGGAAGTTGAGTGGCTCATGATCCACAAATGCAGAGGTGATTAGAATTGGAGGAGTGGTAGACACATGACAAGAGCAACACTTATAAACCTGCAAGGGAAACTAAGGTTAGGAAGAACGGGATTGGTTGTCAAAGGCGGAAAATTAAGGGCAGGAAGAATGAGATTAGCAAAGGGAAAACTTTGAGATGACTTCCGCTCTTGAGAAGGACAAGACATCTCCCCCCATGAGAAGATAACTCTCCCTGAGAAAAATAGGAGGTAGACTCAAAAATTGTAACATCAACACTAATAAAGATCTTATGAGAGGGAGAATGGTAATAAGGATATCCCTCTAAGTACGAGAATATCCAACAAAGAGATATTGATGACCTCAAGGTGAGAGTTGGGTCAAACCTAGGCTTTATGAATAAAGGCAACACAAGCAAATGTATGAGGAGTAAGAGGGAAAAGAGTAGTAAAAGGACAATAGAGTGAGAAAGATGATTGATTACCAAGCGTAATAGAGGGAATACGGTTAATGAAATAACAAGCTATCAAGAAAACATCACCCCAATTTTGTTTTGGAACATTCATATTGAATCTCATGTTGCAAGCAACATCTAACAAACGATGATATTTGCATTTAGCAATGCCATTTTGTTGTGATATGTAAACGCAAGTCGTTTGATGAATAATGCTTTGTTCAACACAATACATATCATATTTAGTGTATTCTGAAGCATTGTTAGAATGAAGGATTTTATTGCGTTTACCAACGTAGGTAAGAATTTCATTGTAAAAATGCAAATCAATAGCAGACAGTTCAAAGTGATTTTTCATTAAAACAATCAAGTCAAACGAGAATAATCATTCACAGGAAAAAAATACCAATATCTATTAAAGGTAAAAAATTCTTGAAGGACCCCAAATATTTGTGTGGACTACATTAAAAGGTTTAGACTGATGACTACCTATATTACTTGGAAAGAACAACGGTGTTACTGGCCAAATTGATAAGCCTCACATTCAATACTTGAAATAGATCCTAACTAGGAATTGCAAACTTGAGCTGAGCTAGTGATGGTTGGTCCAATTGACGTTGCCATTTCATTGAAACGGGAGAGAGAGATGCAATAAAGACGGAATTAAAAATAGAAAAACTGGTAGAGTCAAGACAGTAGAGTCGATGCCGCTCACATCCCAAATCAATCGTCCTTTTCCATCCTTACATCTTAAAAAACACAATAAGAAGAAGAAAATGTTATAGAATAATTCAAAGTTTTGGTAAATTGACTAACATATAAGAACTTAAAAAGAAACTTAACGACATAAAGCCTCAAAGGGTAAGGACAAGGAGGAAAATGGTTGAATGTGTCCTTCGCTAGCTATAGGTACGGGCAAGGTGGAGGATGGTCGAGGGTGTCCTTTGCTAGCTATAGATTGGGAGGAACCATCGGTCAAAGTAAGGCTATGAGTGGTGGTACTCAAATTAGAGAATAAGGAAGGATTATCGAAGATGTGCACTAGCTCCAGAATTAGTGATCCAATGACGAGCTAATTGAAAAGTAAAGTAAGCAAAACTACTTGAATGGGCTAAACTGGCAGTAGAATTTGATGAGCAAGAGATTTGAAGTGCTTGCACAATAGCATCCAACTCAACAAGATTGAAAGGTCCCTATGAAGTAGCACTAGGTGTAGAAGGATCGCTTGAATTAGGAGCACTTAGACCAGAAGAAAAATTAGAAATAGTGGGCTCAATAGCAACATGATGGGCTTGATCAGGTTTGTTGTACTTCTCTCAATAGTATGGCTTAATGTGATTAGTGACATCACAATAGTCGCACTACTTAAAACCACGCCCAGAACTATGACCACCACCATGAAAACCTCCTTGAGGGGCTCCGCCACTACCACATGAGCCTCCTTAAGACGTACCACAAGAACCTTACTTACAAACTAGTCACACGTATTTATGAAACTAAACCTTTAGCACCCAAAGAAATATATATATATATTTTTCTTTTATTTTTGGTCTCGGGCATTATAGAATTTTTAGGATTTATTATCTTTGAAGTTTGAATTGCGCAATTCTTGGCAATGGAATACTAAGGACCCATATCCAAAATGTATTAGATACAAATACGTCGAACACATCGAGATTTGTGGCCCATGTCAATTTTTTTTTT
>QLOD02000016.1:11522366-11535800 GCA_003260245.2 Sideroxylon spinosum | reverse complement strand
ATTTATTAGGGGAATGGGGTTGGGATGGCTTAAACATGGCCTTTTGGTTTGGACAGGGGTGGTTTTCCAGTTGTGCTATCCCCTTGTCTCGGATGTAAACTTTTTTTTTTAATCATATCATCTGTGACTTTTTTGGTCTCATTTTTTGTTAGTTTTGTTATTGGATAATTTTTTAGGGTGTGGCTCAATGCAATGGTAAGGCGGTTTCTTTGTGAATTGGAGGTCATGCGTTTGACACATGGAAACAATTTCTTCAATTATGGGGGGTAAGATTGCGTTATTGCCATTTCTCAGACCCCGCAAAGATGGGAGCCTCGTGCATTGGACCGTTTTTTGTTGTATTGAATAACTTTTAAATATGGATTGAAATACTGAATATTTATTATTTTTTAATATTTTTGTTGACTTGTAGATGTTTTATTAATACCAATATATATGTTGTTGCATCTCCATCTTGTCCATATCTTCATTTTTCAAAATTGATACGTCCCCATCTGTATGTGACAACATGTCTCCATATCATGCACTGTATCCATGGTCATGCCTTTTTTTTTTTGAAAGGCTGGTCATGCTTCTTAACTTCTAGGTGTTCCCCAATTTATGAACTTTGTAGTTTGAACAATAATACAGGGGCATGCGTTGGTTATTTTCTTATTACTGATGTGGCTGCTGCATGGTTTCTCTCTGATATAAAGCTACAGAAAGTCATTATTCAAGTATCTATCGGGGTTATAACCTTATCTTGTTTAAGGTTTTGTTGCCTTCCTCTTCTGTCTTCTAACTTGTAGAAGTACTAACTGGATAGGCTATGCTTTGTGATATTGACAGCAGGTAATGCATATTCTACGTATTTTAATCTCCATCAACAAAAGCTGGACAAAATAATCTGTCTAATGTACGGTGTGTGATAAGTGGATCCCCGTAAATTTCTTTTGCAAGTGCTTCTTTGATTTCGACCTTGGGAAAATGTCTAGTGGAGAGGTCAGAAAGGTGTCACGTGAAGACATACAGTTGGTAAGCTATTGAGTTGAAATTTCTATATCCTTTTATTTTCTTTTTCTGCTAAGTCGAGTTGAATTTTGTAGATCTTTTGTTGGGAGGAGAGGTAAGTAGAAATTGTTCCTTTTTTTTTTTTTTTTTTTTTTGGTTTTGTGGCTTCAGTTTCCATACAAATAAAGAGACAGTACAGTAGAAAAATGAAATAGCACCTGTTTCCTCTTGGGGGAAATATTGAAAAGAAACAATGTCATAGTAAACAATTGCAGCAAATGCAAATGTATTTTCCTCTTCAAAAAATTGTTCAAAATGTAGCTAACATTTTACAGTAGCTACAGTTTCTTTGAGACTCTAGAGCGTTGTTTATCTTGTAGACTCAGGCAGCACTTCAAGCCTGTCTTACATTTGGGCTGAAAGTTCCATAGATTTGTTAGCCATGATGATCATAGTTGTTCCCCGCAACCTTGATGTTTTAATTATTGTTAGATATTGTCCCACATCGGTCCCATGATAAAAGTCATTACCCCTATATAAGAGATGAACTTCTCTCACCTTAAAGAAGCCTAATAACACATAAGAGTGGCGGCCTCAACCTTAAAGCCTTAGCGTTAAGGTAAGAGAAGTCAATCTCTTATATAGGAGGAATAACTTTTATCACAAGTCGATGTGGGACAACATCTAACAACCCTCCTCACGATAACCCGCATGGACATAGACTCAGTGTGGACAATGGTGAGGCTCAATTTGAAAACCCGCTTTGATATCATAAAGTATTTCTTGTGTAAGTCTCTAATGAAGGTATACACACATAATTATACACATAGTAGGAAGTTCCTATATGGTACAACTAACAACAAAGGAAACAAATTCCTAAAATAGGCCCAATGTGGCCCGACCCTTCCCCGGACCCCACATAGGTGGAAGCTTTGTGCACCGGACTACCTTTTTTTTTTTTAGGAAGCTAATTCCTAAAAATTGGATGCCAATTTGATACTATCCTATTTAGGATATATCCCTTTGTGTCTAGGATGATTTGATATATTCCTTCCAAATTACTCCAAGATTTATCCACAATTATTAATGGCAAGAAAAGTTAGGACATTATCATTGGCTGATGCCAGGCATGTAAATAGGGGTGGGTTGATTCGTGATCCGAGCTAGTTTTGACCCACTCCGCCCTGATTGTATGAACTGATTTGTCCCTCAAGTCCTGCGTCCGAGCTTGGACCACCCTCGTCCTGTTCCAGTTTGACTCGCGTTGCCCCTCTGACTCACCCCCCAATTCTCCATAGTCTACCCTCCTCTGCCTTCAAACTAAAGCAATACAGTGACCAATGAGCAATGCTAATAAATGCCCCTAGTGGTCAAATGAGGACTTTTTTTTTTTGGGGGGGGGGGGAGGTAGCTAGCTCACGTGGGTGACACCCCTTCATCTCTCTTCTTCTCTACACCCCCCCAAGATAGTCACACTCTTTCCCCTCTCTCTTGCCAAGCAACTATTATAAAATTGTAATAGTAATTAAAATAATTACAAATAAATTTGTTTTTATCTTTATCATTGAACCATTATAAAATCGTAATTGTTAATTTTTATTTCCTAATATAATTCAAATTTAATTGTTTCTTTATTAATAAAATCTATTTATCTAATGATTCTAAGGCAGGAGGTTTCCTGCATTGGAAAGCCTTTATTTTTTCTTTTATGATTGGTTTGTTTTGACAATTAAAATTGACTTCAACTATGAAAAGTAAATGTTCGGTGCTTCTTTGGCCCCCACCTCTCCCTTTTTTATACTAATTTTTGGTGCTTGGATTCCATAAGTGGACGTGTTTTTCTTTGGTTTCTTTAATTCTTTCTCGACTTCATTTATCTTGCAGTATGGGGCACAGTTAATTCTACCTAGCCTTCATATTATATCGATTATGTTTGTGCAGTTTGTGATAAAATTTTCTATGCTTTACTTGTCTTTCACATGAGTTTGTTTTTTCTTCAATGTGATTCATATCTTAGTGGTCCTTGAAAAGATAGGTTTATAGTGGTGATATCATGCCCCATTGTTCTTTGTTAAAGAAGCCCAACAAAATATAAGAGTAGGGTTTTCAACCTCAAAACTCAGGTGTTAGGTGAGGGACGTCCATCTCTTATATAAGGGGAGTGGCTTTTATCACGGGCTAACGAGAGATAACATCTAATAGCCCCTTCACGCTGACTTGCTTGGATATAGGCTTAATATGGATAATGGTGAGATCCAATTTAAAACCCGCTCTGATATCATGTTAAAGGAGCCCAACAACATATAAGAGTAGGAGTCTCAATCTTAAAATCTAGGTGTTAAGGTGAGGAATATCCATCTCTTATATGAGGGGAGTGACTTTTATTACGGACCGATGTAGGACAATATCTAACATTCTTAATCAGTGCTTCACAAACCATGCTTATTTGGGTCTAGGGGAGGGGCTTTACAATCATTTGAATTTTGGAATGCTTAAATGTGTGTGATGGAGAGGACAGATTTGGTGGAAGATGGCAACCGTGTATTTGTTTCATTTATTTATTTATTTATTTTTTATTGAGAAGGAAGAAATTTCTGACTGGCTACTTCTCTAGCTTTATGAATATATGGCAGGGCCTTGCTTTCTCAATTGTTATTCAGTTTGGTAACAGAGATACTCAATAGACTCATTTTTAGGGTTGTCCAAGTGGTGGGGTATGCAGTTGAGTTTTGCAGTAGGTCAAGTAGAGGGGAGTCGGAGCTGATATCCCATTTATTGGTTATTGATGATGCTATCATTTTTGTGGAGTGGTGGAGGATACCAAGGTGTGTCATCCACAATTTAAAATTGTTTAGCGTTAAAAGTTAATTTGAGGAAAAGAAAAATCTAATTCCAGTTTATTCTTATTTTTTTTCTTTTGGGGGTGGGTTGGGCTTGGATCTAGAATGTTCAAGGCCTAGAAATTATCTCCAGATTGGACACCCTCTCCCTAATACCATGCTCTCCACTCCGAACTTTTTTGGAATACAACACTTGAAGTAAATCCAAATGCTTGTCAGACTCCCAATCTTGTCGATTCCTTCAAATAATTAATATTCCAGATAACATTCAGATGTTTCAACATCAAATAATCTTCCACCGTAGCCTCCATATCAACAGCTAAAGCAAATATCTTCATAAACAGGTCCATTAAGTTACCTTCATAAAGCCAAAGAAAACTCCAAAATCTGACTATGTCTCTTCGTAAAGATAGTTCTCGACTTTTTTTTTCATTTTATTTTATTCGCATGTCACAAAAATTTAACTATTGCTACAGATTACTCAATTACAATTATTTTCTTATCATTATCATTTTTATCTGCTGTCAGAAGTAAAATTTGTGATCTAACTTTGTCTAATTTTAGGTGCAAAATCTTATAGAGCGATGCCTACAACTTTACATGAGCCAGAAAGAAGTTGTGGATACTCTCTTGGTTGAGGCAAAAATAGAGCCTGGTTTTACTGAACTTGGTAAGTAATCTTTCTGTATCAGTTTGTGGGTTCATATATCCTCTTCTCATGTGATTTAAGCTTTGTGAGACAGGCATACATGGTGAATACATTTAGAGGTTTTTGAACTTGTTGGGTAAAGAAATAAGTAGTGCGATATTCACTTATTGTTGCATGATATAGTTTTCTCTGTCTTTTCCTTTTTAACTTGGGGCTTACGAAAGATCCTTGGCAGGTTGTAATTTCAACTAGCTATAAGTGTGTGGCATATCTGTTTGAGGATGAACCACTTGTGTCAGATGATGAGTAGACACTTGTGTGTCAATATGAAGCTAGAGTTTATAAATATTTTTACTATTTTTTTTTTTGAGGAAACTTTAAAAGGCTATATTTCACTGTGTAATGTATGTATACTTCAACCATTGTTGTCAATTTAATTTTTACATCTTCCTTTGTTTCGATGCTACACAGTTTTGGAATCATTTACACTTGTGTAATAAAATTGAGTTATTTGATGATACTTTAACCATTTCATGGTTCATAGTAACTTAGATTTTTTTACCATTTATTTATGTGAATGACTGGATAAGTCTGAATGTGTTACTTACCCAAAAAACAAAAAGTCTGAATGTGTTTAATAAATTATTAAACTTCCATATATTTAGATAGATTTCAATTTATATTTCTAATATTATTTTTTTCGGTATTATCAAATTCATTTTGCTGCTTTTGAAATGTTTCAAAAACTTTATAAAATTCTTATATTTCCCGAAACAATTTCAAAATGTTTTCTTTTCCATGCTAATCAAAACAACACAACAATATTTTGATCCTTGATCCATCAGCTCCTCTCTTAAGTCCAAAGACATGATGATGCACCTCTAGAAGCCATGTTAGCTCATCCACTTGCCAATCTTATAAATTTCTTCTTGATGAAATACAGTAAACACACTGTTGAAGGCGTCACGTGCATGGTGAAGTAGAATTTACTAGGAAAAAGCCATCTCCAAGGGTCACAGCAATGTTTCCAAAATTTCACTTTCTGCCTGGCCATCCTCAACCAGCAATCTGGAACAATACTCTTCCAGAAATCACAGCTTCTATATGGAAAATTTTACCATATTCTAGTTTCCTTCTCGGTCACTAGCATAGACAGAAAACCCCACCTTTCACCAATACCTTTCATGATTATATCAAAACCTCGAAAGCCATTTCACAAGAGAACTTGATTGAAGATTTCCAGTCTGCTAAGCCCAATCCTTCAGCTCCCTTAAGAGCACAAATGGTACCCTTGTCTGCATAATGGTATATGAACTCCTTTTCCAGTTCCTACCACCCAATACCAACAATATAAAATCTTATTATAGCTTCTATATGTTTTCTAGGTATTTTTAAGAAATATTCATATTGTTAGATTATTTCAGAATTAAGTTAGTATCAGCAAATTTCTTGGGTAATGGGTAAATGGTTTGCCTAAGTTCATTGCCTGCTGCTTGTAGTTCGATGCCAGAATTTTATTGCTTCACTTGCCAATCTATGGACATGGTAATTATGATTTTAATAAAGCTGTTATAGACCATCTTTGTTAAAAAATACGGACAAATTTTTGGCACATGTACTTTTGTTTGAGAAATCAAATTTACAGAGATTTCAACTTTTGTTCCAGCATTTTCTCAATATGTTTATGTTTATTCTCTTCAAGAATATAATAAGTTTCCTGGCCTCTAGTTTGGCAAAAACTTGAAGAAGAAAATCGGGAATTTTTCAAGGCATATCATCTAAGATTGATAGTGAAGGACCAAATAATGCAATTCAACAGGCTGCTTGAGAGACAAGTTGAACTGATGCATCAGATATGTCCATCTGGAGTTGCTTCCATACCTATGTCTAATGGGTCTCACATATCACCATGTAAGAAATCTTTGTTAATTTGTAATTTTGTTGCGTCCCACCTTTATGGCTGTCCTTTGCATCATGGGGATTTTTTTTTGTCAGTTTGTTTGTCTTTTTTTTTTTTTCCCCCTCTTTCTTCACTGATGGTAACTTTATATCGATGTGAAACAGTAGTGACCCAACAATGGTTTATAGAGGAAATCTGCTTTTCTTTTGTCACTGTCCTTGCAAACTGCCAACTCTGACTGCCAATTGTTGATTTCAGTTTGCTTGGATCCCACTATTGTTTTGCCTACAGTTAAAAGAAATCCTGCAATAGTGCCTTTTAGGATACAAAAATGTGTTGAGGATCTTGATGTTATGTACATGTTTTTTTCTGAACAAAGTTTTTGAGAACAATTTTTTCGTATTTTTGTACTTCTTGTAAGACAGTTTTAAATTCTATGATTAAACCAATTCATTTTATTTTACTGATTATGCATATTTACTTATTTGATAAGTGAAACTATTTGTATTGAAAGGCATCAAGGGGATGCCACAGCCACCCCTATACAAAGGCCATCAAAGGCTTGAATGCATATCAAAGCTATCGGCAAAGGTCAAAAAGCTATGTATATCCGGGTTTTGCCCCCAGAAATCCATCTAAACAATATAGCTAAAAAATTACTTTTTTTTTGTTAATCTAAAAAACGAAGATTCAATTCTATGAAAGGTTCTGCTGTTTCTTTCTCCCTAGGAATTAACCTCCAGACTCTCCTCCTAGGGATCCTTGAACCCCACTAGTCCCCACCACGAGTTGAGCGCTTGCTTGGCGTTCCTTGAGAACACCCACTGCATACTAAAGCGCGATAGTGCAAGCTCCCACAACTCCTTCGACAATGGACAATGCACAAAGAGATGATTGATAGATTTCTCGACCTCCTTGCAAAGGCAACACCGGATAAGAATAATTTGTCTTCTCAAGGTCAAGTTATCAGTGGTCAGCTACGAAGCACAGATACTTCAAATTAGGTGCCGCACTCGTATCGGATACTCGGGGAATACGGATACGGCTCGGATACGGCCGGATAAGTGTGGCGTATCCTAATTTTTTATCTTAAAGTTTGCATAGGATACGGCTGGGATACCGGTAAGATACGGGAAGGATACTTGTGGGATACGGCAGGGGTCTAAATGTAATATTTAAACTTTTTTCAGGGATAAAATTGATATGATAAATTTTAATAGAGGTTGAACTGTAATTACTTAAAAGTATAATTTAATACTTATTCTTCTGTTCTATAATAACTAAGATGCACAAAGGAAAAAAAAAATATTTTATACTTATGTTTTGATACTTTTTGTATATTCTTGTTTTGTGTATGAATGATGTTAGTAGTTTTGAATGGTATTTTTTATGTTATATAATTGTTATGTATATAATGTTTGGTAGTATATAGATGCTATATTCCAAAATATTTTAAATAATATATATATATATATATTTGCCGTATCTTCGCCGTACCATTATCCTCAGTTTTTAAAATTACCGTATCCCGTATACGTACCCATCCCCGTATCCGCTCCCGTATCCATATCCCTGCTTCATAGATGGTCAGTGTCTTGCCATGTATCAAACACCACCCAAAGAATGCCACATTTGAAGGAGCCCTTACCTTTCATAATGTGGCCCAATTAAAGTCTACCTATCTTGAAGGAACTCATAGAAGGATTTCACTCCCACAAAACCACCGACTTTGCCTTATTCCAAATCATCTTATTCTCCCCTTCCCCTGCCTTCTGGCCATATGTGAGTTGCAGCTTATTGATGTACTGCTCCACTTCTTAGTCTTGAGCCTTGACAACTCTTATGTAAATTGTCATCCAAACCTATCCCATTGTTTACTCAGCATAAGCTTCAAAGGAAGCCCCCTAGTCGCAAGCAATTGCAAACAGGTCTGGAAAAATATCCTTCAATCTGTCACCCCTATTCATAGATCCTCTCAAAACTTGACATGGTCTCTTTTACCAACGACCAAGTAAACTGATTTCTCAAAAATTTTGTCATAGCTTCTGAATACTTTTCCATAATTCTACACCATTTGTACCATTCAATTCAAGCCACACCCAATCACCTTAAGCATTATCAAGCCTGACCCCAATCACTCTTCTCTGCATCAAGTTCCTCTCATATGCTTATATCTCTATAGCCATTTTCCCAGTAGAGACGTTTTGAATTCTCTAATCCTCCTAATTCCACTCGCCCTTCCCTGACTGATTGACATACTGTCTCCCAATTGATTGAGTGAAACTTGAATTCGTCCCCGATACCATCCCATAAAAAGTCTCATTGTAACTTCTCAAGCTTCCTCACCACCTACTCTGATGTAGTAAACAGAGATAAAAGGTACGTGGGCATGCTGGATAAGGAGGTTTTGATGAGAGTCAACCTTGTCCCTTTTGGAAGCTAATTCTCTCCCACCCGAAAGTCTTCTTTGAACTTTCTAAACAACGTTATCCCATATTGGTTTAGACTTAAAATGAGGTCCTAGTGAGATCTTGAGACAAGGCGTGGGAAGACTTCCTTGCTTGCACATGGAGATGGTCTTGAACATAGCCATGTCTTAAACATCACCTACTGGAATAATTTCTTACTTAAAGTAATCCAAAGGGTTAAGACTTCTTTAAGGTGAATCAAATCACATCTCAAATGGCCCAATCGAATCGGATCTGTTCCACTAAACACTATGGAGTCATTCATAGAGACTAAGTAGAACACCTTCTGTGTTCTAAGTCATGATTCCCTACTGAAAATCCTTCAATAAATCCTCCAAGTCCCGGTCTCCTCACAATCTTAATAAACACCTCCATCACCAAAATTAATTAGAGTGGTGACAAGGGATCCCCTTGACGAATCCCTCTAGAGCTATTAAGGTAGCCAGATGGCATACCATTGGTCAAAATACAAAACTTCACCATAGATATGCACAAAGGTCCATTTCCTCCACTTCTCTGCAAAACCCATTCCCTCTAGTATGAAGATTAAGAAGTTCCAATTCACGTGGTCATATGCCTTTTCAATGTCTAATTTCCAAATTACGCCCGACTTACCTCTCTTGCGCCTAGAGTCAACCACTTCATTAGCTATTAGGACCACATTGAGAATTTGTTGGCCCTTCACAAAAAAAGCATTTTGATTCTCCGACACAATTCCCCCCTAACTGGCTTAAGCCTCAAGAAATATACTAGCTTCGATATCAGCTTGTAGAGACAACTGACCAAGCTACTAGTCCCAAAGTCTCGGACATCAACTGCATTGGTCTTCTTAGGTATCATACCTATAAGTTCACATTAATACTCTTTTCAAACTTCCTTGTGGAGTGAGATTCATTAAACACATTCAAAACATCCTCCTTAATCACATTTCAGCTGCTAGACATAAAAGGTATTGTCATCCCATTAGGCCCCGAGGCCTTCTCACTCTCAATGAATCTCAACGCTGCCTATACTTCTTCCTGTTAAACATGTCTTCCAGCATCTCCTTATCCTCTCCATTGTAGGAAGATCTAGATCATCCGTCACCAACTTCCAGTGCTATCTTTCTGTAAACAACTTAGCATAATCCACTATTCATGCGCAGAGATCGTCTTCCCTTTGTAGAAGCCTATCATAAATAGTGACCTCGATATGGTTGATTCCTCTATGAGCATTCGCCATCTTGTGAAAAAACTTTGTATTGCTGTCGCCCTCTTTAAGCTAAAGTGCTCTCGATCGCTGACGCTAACAGACTTCGTCTTAGCTACTCTTGAAATTCCTCTTTCAGCTTCACTCTCCTACTGTCCTCAACAACCCCCTCCTCCCTCAGGCAGGGCACCCTTTTGATCTGGCGTTGAAATATCGGCTAAAATTCTACCCTTCATGGATTTGATTTTAGCAAAGCTCTCTTTCTTCTACGCATTCAAATCATCTTTAAGCAACTTTCCTTGGAGGCAAAAATATAACTAGGGGTCTCGCTCGATAGCCTCCCCACCACCCAGCCACTTTTTTGTTGGGAGACCCTCAAATATTTTTTTCAAATCTAAAAGGAGAGGGTTCACAGTTGAAACCTCTTCAATTCAATGACAAAGAATAATGATCAAAAGTTACCTAGGCAAAATCAACTGCTTAACTACTGGAGAATGATCCTTCCACCTACCTGCGCACAAGAATCTGTCAATTTTAGATATACTTCTAGAATTGGACCATGTGTGTGAACCCCCAAAGTTATAAAATGTCTATTAGTCCAAGCTCATCTATAAAAACTAGAGAATTGCCTCGTTGACGACAAAATAGTAGAGCAACCATTCCTATCCCAAAAAAAAAAAAAATCTAATTCAACTGAAGTCCCCCCTATACACCAGGTCTCTTTCCACTTGAAGGCCACTTTCTGTAACTCTTCACAAAATCGGGTTTGTCGTGATTGTATTTAGGCCCATATACTCCTGAGAGCACCCATCTAAGATTTTTCAGCACATTGTTGAATAAGCAAGAAACCGAATAACTACCCAACTCCTTATCAACCAAAGAAAGATTCCTCCTGTCCGAAACAATAAGAATTCCCCCAGCTCGTCCCACTGCCAGGAGGTGAACCGATTTTGCTCATCTACCCCCTAATGACCCTTCACACAGAAATTATCCATCTCCTCCGTTTTAGTTTCCTATAAGCATATGACAAATAGTTTCCACCTTCTCAGAGCTATTTTAATCACAACCCTTTTGCCATCTCCATCAACCCTCTCACATTCCAGCTTATAATTTTCAAATTCATTGATCAATGCTAATAACGCAGGCCCCTAGTTGCCCCTCTCAGCCCTCTGTCATAATTAAC
Organism: Sideroxylon spinosum; assembly: GCA_003260245.2. NCBI lineage: Eukaryota > Viridiplantae > Streptophyta > Magnoliopsida > Ericales > Sapotaceae > Sideroxylon > Sideroxylon spinosum. Next base: position 11,524,582 of record QLOD02000016.1, on the reverse strand, counting down.
AGAAAATGGTATTTTCAATCCCCTTCTACCTTTGGCTTTGCCTACTTTAAGGCTTGCCCTTTTCTGGCCTCTCTTTTTTCTCCACCTATTCTCTAGGCCTTAAGTTAAAGATTATGTTCTCAAAACCTTTAAAAGAGATTACCAAAATTCTCCTAAAGGCTTTAGCCCTCCTTAAAACCCAAATTGAAGCTTAGCTCCATCTTTGCCACAATCCCCAAGGTGCAACAAAGGCTCCTCTCTACTGTTATCCCCCTCTGGATAAAATGAAACTAACAGGCTGGCACAATTGGCTCTCCTAGCTCTCTAGGTTCCTGTTGCCCCTCCCAAGTACCCCCTCTCTACCTTTCTAGGAGAACTCCCCCCTGCATACCCCCCCCCCCCAAAAAAAATATAAAATAACTTACAAAGTGTCACACCGAGAGTCTCTATCTCAAGTAGAATCCCCTGATAAACATTTCCCCTCTTCAACACCAATTCTATCTTCCTTCCCATCTCCGAGACTAGGTCCCCATTCCCAATGCTGAACTGCCTCCAACCTCAACCAATCTCTGAGGACATGAAGAATTATGAGAATGTGGAAGATACAAATAAGTGTGACTAGGCCCTCCCAGCAGATTTTTGTAGTAGTGGAAGCTAGAATCTTTTCTCGTTCATATGTGGTATTCACCAGGAAAACATTAAAGCAATGCTCGTTGACAAACTAAAAGTAGCTTGGTAGTCTGAATTCCTAAACCATAGCTTAAACGGATAATTAATTATTTGTATAGAAGGTAACTAAACCAACCGTTGTTAAATAAATGACCAAGCCAAACTTCTTGAATTTGGTTGGTTTGGTTCGAAAACCAAGTTTTGACCGAATTTCATACAGCACTACCTCAAGTCCTTGACCCACAGGCTTTCCCATTATTCTTCCTGTGCACCACTATCTCCTGCCTGTCCGACTGCCTTCCAGGCTTCCACTTCCTTCAAACCTGCCCCCACATTACAATTACTCTCAAAAGCCCCCTCTCCACCCAAATAGGAAAATCAAAACACAACTCACCCACCACAACCTTAAGAATCTGTTTGTATTTCTTGAATGAGAAAATGAATGGGTTGATAAATGTGCACGATCATAGGTTAACTCTTTGATGTCTGAATTAAATTGGTGTTTAACTTCTGTTGAGCATCCACTGACATGGATAGTTATTTATTGAAAGATTTGACTACTTACGCATGCCCATATTTAAATTATTTCAATTTTATGTAATTCATTGCTTGCCAGCCCATTAAATGTCACAACTCTGAAATGTTCCTTGAAATAGAGGAGTGGTTTTATTAGTGTATATCCTGTGTTTTGGATTTTTAATGTATATGTGGTATTATATTAATATACGCATTAAACCTTCTAAATTTGCACTTGGAAGTTCTACTCTTGAGTGTCTTGGTTGCATCATCCTCTGGCAGTGCATCAGAATTCAGCGTGTTATGCTCCAGAACATACTGGACCTGCTCCGAAGGCAGAAAATATGCACCAGCCCATCGGTTCAAGTTTACCCAACACATTCCCTAATGGTGCGTCTTCATTGCACCCATGCATGCAAAATGCTGTTGATATGTCTACTCGTACCCGAAGAATTGATGTTTCACCAAACATGCTGTTGGCTCAAAGCTCAAATGTAGGAATGATACAAGGTATGAATGGGGGCATGATCAAATCAGAAGCTGGTTATGCTGGCAGTTCCTCTTACATGTTTGGTAATGATGGCAATGTCCTTGAAGCACGTCCTGCAATTGGGGACGCATCTGTTTCATCTTTCAGTAGTGTAGAGTCCAACTCACAACCCTTGAATGAAACACTCCTGGATGCTGACAGCTCCACATTTGGATTTTTGGGGCAGATTCCTCGCAACTTCAGTCTCTCGGACTTGACAGCTGACTTTTCTAATAGTTCCGGTTTGTTCTCTCTCTCTCTCTCTCCCCCCTCCCCCCCTTCCCTCTGTGTGTGTGTATAGGCAATCACGACCGCGCGGCGTTTTGCACACTTGTATAGACTTGCATCTGTTGTATTTTTCATAATATAATGAGAACTTGTTCTGGCCAGGATGTGCACTGAATTGGTAAATGGAGTTGACACATTACTCTTCCTTATCAATATATATCTTCTTTCTTTTATTTCTTGTTCTCTCCTGCTGTTGCTTTATTTTATTATTATTATTATTATTATTATTATTATT
>QLOD02000016.1:11469481-11480888 GCA_003260245.2 Sideroxylon spinosum | reverse complement strand
AGACCCACACTTTTCATATGCCGATCGAGGAGTACACCATCACATTGATGGACATCAATGCCATCACCGGGTTATCTATTAAAGGGATGGCAGTTACCGGCGTTGATGAGACTTATACAACACATGCATGGAAGGACATAGTTTAGGGCCACCTGGGTGTAGCCCCATCTACCGATGCTATCAAAGGGAATGCGATCAAGTTCAGTTGATTGCTCCAACACCTTGGACATCTCCCAGCCAACGCTGACGATGATGTTATACGACAGGATGCTCGTGCGACTATATTCATGTTGATTGGAGGATGTTTATTCCACAACAAGTCCTGTAGCTTGATCCCTATGATGTATCTACCGTTGCTCGGTGATTTGGATCAGGTTGGACGATATAGTTGGGGAAGAGCAGTATTGGCTTATTTATACCAAGAAATGTGTAGGGCTTCACAGACACGGGCGAAAGAAATGGCTGGCTCGTTACTCATTCTTCAGATATGGACATGGGAGCAATTTGCTGTATTCAGACCTACTGTTCGATATCGAGTTACACGAGCCGACGCACCTCAGCATGAGAAACCAGATGTGGCACAGCTCGATGCACCAGATGTTGTACAGTTAGTCGATCTACCAGCAATGGCACTTCTAATAGTAGGGCCAGCCTCGTTAGTGCAGTCAACTAACCCATACGGCTGTAGGTATGATAACATTAAATTAGTTATTTTTTTTATATTGATTCTAAAATGTTACTTGTTTTCACAACAAACTAATAAATAAATCTAAACTTATAACATATGGCATGGGGGGGCTTACATTGATATCTCCACATACTCTAGTTGAGTGCGGGGACCAGTTGAACTCGATGGTAGACTCACTGATGTCATGGTAGCCATATCAGCGGATCTAGATGTCTCAAGTCACGATCGAGAGATATGACGAATGAGATCGCCATTGATATGCTTTGACATCATTGAGTTACAGTTTCTCGATCGCATGTTGTGATAGTTTGGGATGATTCAGCATAAGCCCCCGATTTGTGTTACATCTCTTGGGTTACACGCTTTTGATCGTCAAGGTAGGGCTGGCATTGGAGTATCACGCATGCTAATCACATCGCCGCCTGAAATGATTGTTGTGTTAGGGTGGTCATTGTCAATACATTTACAGGTCGAATGGATCACAATGATCCTTATATGTAGTAGCATGAGCTGATTATCAGGCATCTTATCAGGCCTCCTCACGATGTGCCTCCTAGTGGGTCTCAGCCAATGGCTGCTACGAAGGAAATATTAGTAAGTATCCACTCTCAGTAGACATACAATGTATATTTCTATTTATTTATGATTTTTTATATTTACAACTATAATTCTAACGCTTAGACTATTTTTTACAGGTACATACTGTAGTCATGAGCGCACAGATAGCAGCAGAGCTTTTCACTTGCACCAGTATGTAAGAAGCACATTGGATAGTGACAAGATTGAGGACGATGGGTTGGAGGAATGTTATAGCTCTGAATGAGGAGCACCGGATCGGAGAGGGTGCTACAAGATCCAGATCAGACAGAGCTAGCCTATCTAGCTCAGCTGGTGATAGACTGTCTAGCTCAGCTAGGATTGAAATTGAACCATCTACCTTAGCTCTTCCATCAGTCTCAGCCGGAGATGGACCTTCCATTTTTTCTGGGATGGGCCCATCCACATCACCTAGTGCACCTACTGACCTGCCGAGCATCAATGACTACACAGTGATCACTAAGGATACGAAACCATTGCCATCAGACGACTTGTAGCTTGTTATGCCGACTATACCACTAGGCGGATTAATTTCACCATCTTTGATTCCATATGTGAGAAGGAAGAGGACAAGGTCTCGTATCAGCATGAGATGGAGATAAGTAATGTACAGTCAGAGGAGCCCCTCAACTAGGCACAGGGGACTGAGCCACCCTCTCAGTCGATGAAGCTCCGATTGAGCCACATGGGATAGAGCCACCCTGTCAGCTGATGGAGCCTCCGACTGAGCCAGAGCTAGTCTAAAGACGTAGAAACCCAGAGCGGACAAAAAGATTCCTAGCTGTGGCACGCATTGGTATTTTGTTATGAACACATATAGTACATTGATGAATATACTTAACTTTTGTGATATCCTCTTACCATAAAATATTTGACATTTTGATTTATGAACTCTTGCTTTCTGTAAAGAACTTTATTTGTATGTACCCTAAATGAAATAGTCTACTTCCATATGTAAATGTTTCTAATAGTTATGTTTTTGTAATGGGTTGACCTTATTCTTCTTTAATGTATGCAAATATAAATTATTTAATTAAATATGTATTTATTGCTTTCAAGGTACTAACGTGAGTTGTTCATCTATATTCAGATTCGATTCTGGAAGATGTAATCAAGTACAGATGGAATGCATTACTTATTGAACAGCAAAATGGAACTCTTCGGGGCTTATCACTTCAAAATGAACACGTAAGTACACTTATACAATTCTACTATGGTCGTATCATTGGGTTTGCACTTGTTGGTTATTTTATTTGGTACAATAGCATTTTCCATAAAACTAATAGGTTGTAGGCTTTAACTGTAATTTCATACATTTAGTAAGATGGTGATTTAATTGTATTTTATGAGGGAAGGTTTGTTCCAAAGTGGGGACGCTTGTATGTATTTATATTGCACAGTAAGGTTTGTTCCAAACCGGGAAAGCTTTGAGGTGGATTTTTAGTCTCAAAGTTTACTTAGTTAGTCATGACACTGTATTTGTTCTTTCATTTGCAACCAGAATATAAAAATGGAAAGAAGAACAAAAGTGAAATATTGCAAATTAGAAAAGAATAACATATTTGACTGTTTATTTGTTCTTCATTCCCATTTCTTCAGGTCCATCTTTACATGTTTTGAAAAGCTGCATGTTTGAGGTCTTCTATTTTTTATTTTTATATTTTATCCTACTATTCAGTGAGTTTGATCCTTTTTTTTTTTTTGGAGATGAAATTGAACTGCTTGAACCATCTCTTATTTCCTTAAAAGAACGCATCTAATATGAGTAACAATATGTTTACGTTATTTTTTTCATTATATTAGAAAATACTCTTTTATTTCCTGCATTTTAAAAATATATGTTTGCAGGAAGAAAAGGTTTTTGGTTCATATTTACAGGCTCAAAAGTTGGAAGCAATTTTCTTTTTTATTTTTCTTGCTCTAGTTTTTTTTTAATTTGTATCGAAGAAAATCCCAAGAAACAAGATTTGCCGGTGTGGTTCAAAGAATAAATACAAGGCTTGTTGTGGATCTATTTCAGGAAGATCCTTTATTAATTTCGATACTTCTTGGCAATTGTCTTACTTTGAATTGGTTCAATGCTTGTGTTAAGAAGTTTTTATATATACAATGATCTCTAAAGTTAGGTTACTATTTATAGTTATAGACGGTGACATACAGTTAATGATCAAATTAAGCATAATTATTTTATGAGTGTTTCCTTTGTATTAATATTTTTTTCTGTTAAGGCTACAGGTTAACAATAAAACAAATTTTAGCTGAAGGCTTTGGTTTAGCAAAGGAGAAAACACCATTTCATATGGCATTTTATGAGCAAATGGAGGAGAAAAACGCCATTTTATATGGCATTTTATGATTCTCCAACAACCGCCACCCCAAATGACGTTTCTATATATATATATATATATATATATATATATATATATATATTTTTTATGGTTCAATAAACCGTGCTCTCATTGTGCGTTTGTTGCTGGAAACCAATACCCACAAATTGAAATGGCAATTTCAAGCGCTTTTAATCCCGCGGTTTCAAATCCCAATTTCATTAACTGTATTTTCTGAATTTATGTTGTTCTACCAGCATATACACATTTTGTGCTTAAATTGTCCGTAAAACCAAAAAAAAAGGCCTCATAACAGGGTGGTAAGGCATTCCTCGTCCCCATTTAGCAATGCCCATTCTCATACTCATCCCTGTTGTAGGTATTAAAAATTTTCCCATACTTATCCCTGTTAGGTAACGGATTCCGCGTCCTTGTCTTTATTTACCGGCTAAATAAAATAATAATTATAAATTATATATTTATATATATACTAAATATTATAAATTATTATAAATATTATATATTAAATAAAAATATATCTATATATATATATATTAACTAACTGTTAAAAAAATATATAAATTAATAAATTAATATTCAATTGATGCATGACGGGGTGGAGTCCCCGTCCCCTTCCCCATATCCATTTGTAGAAATCTTAAAATCCACGTACATGTCTCCGTTTCTGATATTAGTATCCTTATACCCTTCCCAAACGGGATAGATAAAGCAATTATCCATTGGATATAAGTAATTTTGGCATCTCTAGTGATTGTAAAGAAATTAAGAGAAGATAAAAGTGAATTAATGAAACCTTAAAAATGATATATTTGCCTATAAAACATAGAATAAGAAAAATAAAATTACAAATATATCCTATGACTAAATAAAATAATAACCCTACTACTCAAATGATATAATGGTAGAATATCAATACAATACCTTTTCCTTCTCTTTCTTCCTAACTCACGAATAAAGAGAAAGAAAATATCATAATTTATTTTATCTTCTTTTCTCCATATGTTTTCTTTTTCCCCCAAACTCACAAACGGGGCCTTACTTTGGGAAATCGTAGCTAGCTAATCCTCAAAATCGGAGTCCCAGGGATTTGACAGAGTAAATAAATAAATAGAAAAGATGATAATAGCAAACCGATATTCCTACTCTTACCTCCCTGAAAAAAGGATTTCTTCCATCTATCATCTGACTATGATGAAGTTAGCTTTTATTTTATTTTCTTTCTTAATTTTTATTTTATCCCCCTCCCAAAAAAAACAAAAAAAGTTAAGGTAATATACTTATTTAAATAATAATTTTAAAATAATTTTTATTATTAAAATAAAAAAGAGAAACAGTATAAGAATATTTAATATAGGTTTGGAGTGCCAAATTCGGTAAAATTTTTTAACTTTCACTAATTTTTTCAACACTACAAATTTTTAGGCTCCGTTTGGATACCATCAGCTACCAGCTTTTAATTTTTTGGCTTTTTCTAAAATTACCAAAGCGACTTTCTTACATTTTAATCTTTTTTTAAACCTTCAATGGTAAGAATATTAAATTAACAAAAAGTTAAAAAGCTAACTATTAAAAAGTTAGTTTTTTTTCCCTTTCTAAACACAAAAAGCTAGCTTTTTAGTAGCTAGATACTAGCCAACTACAGAAAAACTAACTTTTTTTCTACCCAAATAGATTAATTTTAACTATTTTTTTCTAATTTTTTCACATTTTTTGAAAAACACATGAAAATCTCGACAACCTAAAATTTATCTATTTTTTGTTTTAATTGAGAATATTTACACTTTTCTATTAATTTTCTCAACTCCATAATGGTTTTAATAAAAAAGAGTGATATGAAATAGGGAAATTAATGAAAGATTGTATATATCATTTTCTTTTATTTTTTTGTTTTTACCAAATTTTCACACACCAAATATGTCCTCCGTTAATAAAGTAAGAAAGGAAAACTATATTTGATATTAAAAAATTCTAAAGAACCATTACAGTGATGCGGTATCTAATTCGCAAAATCCGAGTCAATAGGAAATCTGAAGAAAGGCCCCAAAAAAAGAAAAAATAATAATAATAATAGTAATTAATTTAAATTAAATTATCCTGTAATAAATGCCTTAATTATTACTTAAACTGTCCAATTTAGATTTTATTCCATTTCCTTTGACAAATTTTCTTTAATTGTCCCTACTTCCAAAATAAATAAATAAATAAAAGTACCCAGCTAAAAATTATAAATTGGACTAGAGCCTATTTGGGTGCTAAATTTTGATAAAAAATTAGTAAATTTTGAATTGTTAAATACTTAGTATATTTTTTGAAAAGTATAAAAAATGGGGGATAAAATTCAAAGAAAATTAGTAAAATCTGAAAAATATCAAAAATTTTTAGGATGAAGGAGTTAGAAAAAATTAGAGAAATTTAAAATTAATTTTACTAAATTTGACATTCTAAACATATACTAAATTAAGAAAATCGAATGTGGAAAGATTTCATAAAAAATTTTGGTTTAAAAAAGGGTAAAAATAAATGCTTAAAACCTAAGCTTATAATCCACTTCCAAATAAAAGCCCAAAAGGATGATTTACCAGATTTGTCTCTTTCCTGTAGTGGGTACATCGGAGATATATTGTTTTCGAGCTGAGTGCCAAAGCCTCGAGAAGTGCCAGCAAATCCAATTACTGCTCAATCATTCCTTGGAAGATTTCCAAACAAGGTAACTCACGAAACCAAATTATCCGTTTCCGTCAATAAATATATATGTATATATATGTATTTATGTTTGTATACACCATCTGTATGTATGTGTACTGTTAAAATTTAGCCTTGATCCTCGAATGGGTTTTCTTTGAATCAGAAAGGGGGAACTGGGTCTTGGTTATTTTCTCAATCTGATTAAGCAATTTGAAGGTTGGGAGAAGAAGAGGTAGAAAATATATATGCATATGTATTTATGTTCGTATATACCATTTGTATGTACCCGTATTGTGAAAATTTATCCTTGATCCTCAAATGGGTGTTCTTTTAATCACAAAAGGGGAACCGAGTCTTGATTATTTTCTCAATCTGATTAAGCAATTTGAAGATTGAGCGAAAAGGAGGCAGAAAATATATATGTATATGTATTCATGTTTGTATATACCATTTCTATGTATGCGTATTGTGAAAATTTAGTCTTGATCCTCAAATGGGTTTCTTTTGAATCAGAAAAGGGGAACCCGGTCTTGATTATTTTCTCAATCTGATTAAGACATTTGAAGATTGAGAGGAGAAGAAGAGGTAGGCCATGGCAGTGCCATGGGGTATGACCCTTTGGATGGCAAGGATGGTGTGGCTGGCTCTGACTGGGTGGCTCACCTCGTGCTTGACTGTGGCAGATGAGATTGCTAGCTCTCTTCGAAGCGGTGATATAGGTCCTTTTCATGTTGGTTGATTGAAGAATTTTTGTTGTTAATTTACTCATGCTCTGGTTTGTGACTCTGAATTCACTTTTTAGTGTTTGATCTTTGTTTTCTTTTTCTCCAACCAAAATTCAACCCATCAGTTTCTGTAGTTATCTGATCTGAATAGTTTAAGTGCCTCAATGGCTTGAGTTTCAGTTCTGTGGATAAATAGTGATAGTAAATTTTGCATTGATGCATGCTCTTCTTTTGAATAGTGGGTATTATTCAAGTGGGTATGGAATTCTTGTTTGTTTTAAGTTTTATAAAGTTGTAGTATCATTTTCCTGATAAATTTTGAAGATTCTGGTTGATGCAATTTTGAAACTGAATGATATATTAGGGATGTACATCGGATGATTGATTGAATTAGTGTTAGGGTGGATAATTCATGCAGACTATTTTATTGTTTCTGTGTTCTTTTGGATTTTTTTTTTTTATGACTTCCATCTATTCGATTTGGAGGCATGGACAATGTTAAGGAGGGCAGAGGCGGTCACTGTATGTTTAAATCCCTGAGAAGTTCCATCTGTTGTTAGAGTATGCAATCCCCAAACTCTTAGACTATTACGTATAAACCATTGAAAGATCACTACAAATTCAATTATTGATGGATTTCGTTACATGAAAAAACATCCAGTGCCATTGTGATTGTTAAATCAATAGATTTGTGCGCAAAACTAAATTGTTTGTGGATGTTGGTGAAATGCATTGTCGTTATCTGTAAATTAGGTTTTATCAATGCATTGTTTTTTACCAAATGTAAGTTACAGTTTTAGTTTTAATTTTTTCTAGACCTAAATTTGGCACCCCTTGAAAAGACAAAATCCTGAATTCGTCAGTGTTTTGGGGGATATAATTTATCTAGATGGAGGTATATTTGGGGAAGCCCATGATAATCACCGAATGTCAGCATGTAATTGGCAATAATCACTTTTACGAAAGAATTGGTAAGGTGAATAACTTGTACTGAATTTGTTGACGCATTAATCTTCCATTAACTTGCATGAATCCTTTCCACTTCTCAGCCATTTGAGGTTTAACCTGAATCCAATCTTTTAAACTTTGAGGTGCCTGAACTCATATTGGGTTGTAGGCTGGCTTAATTTTTGTCAATGCATGGATGATATGTTACATTTGGGGTTAACGAAACAAGTAGTATTGGAATTAATTGAAGAGTATTTCGTGGAGTTACCCCAACTGTCAATCTGGTGGAGTGTTACTAAGGCTTCTGATTCAAAACTCCTGCCTAGCTTTTCTAACTTCATGTTCTGAGGGGATTTAACTGTTCTACAAGTCTCTAGGAGAGTTCACATTAAGTCTGGTTTAAACCGTGTCCTTTACTGTGAAGTCACAGATAATTTTCATTTAACGGAAGTTACCTTCTGCTGCTCTGCCAAACTGGCCTTCTTTTATCATTTTTTACCCTGTAGTTGGTAGACTGTGGCTGCCTTAAATGTGCGAAGTACATGCTCAATGTGCATGAAATCTGTAATTTTTCTAATACTGTTAAGAATATCATAGGCGACAACTTACGCAGTTTTAAATCATTGCGATTCTTTTATTTATTTTCTTTCTTTGAGCTGAATCTGATGTTTATAAAAGTTTAAATATTTTGGTTTGTGAATCTACTTGTAGACACATGCATTTAGATCGACGAGTGACGTGGGAATTTTTTTGAATACACCCGTGTAAAGCCTAGGTTCTGTATAGCTTAGTGATTATGAAAGCCAACCTAGTGCACAAGCTCCCGCATTGTAGGATAAGCGGCCTTTTCTTTGCAAGCAAAGAGAGTAATTGAATGTATTTTTTGGTTTGGTTTGGTCTGGTCTGTTGGGGGGGGGGGTGTAACATCACAATTGATGTTAGCTCACCTTATATCCAACGGCTCATAACAATGTCACAGGGCTAACATCATAGTGATGTTGGCCTCCCTCTTTTGTATTTTTTTCCCTTGTTGAAATGGTTGTAATGTTTACATTGTGTGCGATGGCTAAAATGGGTATAAAACTTATTAATTGTCAATGTTGCAAAACTAGATCATAGTTGTAGTCCCCTGTACCGAATTTCATTTCTTACCAAACGTGTGTGCGCAGATAGACATATACACCTCGTCTTTGTTCTTCACCCTAGGTGGCGACTCATTGATTGATATAAAATCCGAATACACTTTGTTTATAATATTCGCGACAAAACCAGATTATGTTATTTCGAATTATTTCGTTAGATGATGGGAAAACAACTGGATGAAGAAAATAATGATGTAGGTAGGCCCATTTTATCAGATGATGGAAACAAAAACCATAGAAGAGATGTATGGATGTGTGGTTCCCTTGTTCTTGTAGGAAAAGATAAAATTAAACATTATGAGACAGGGGAGAAAGAATGATGATGTACTCGATGAAGTATTTAATTGTGATCATGGGTGGACCGAGTAAAGGTCTAGTGGGGTTAATTGCACCCGTCAATTTGGAAAGTTACACACAAGTTCGTGACTAAAACAAACTTCATACAAGCTTAATTTATTACTCGTTTTAAATCAACTTTAAGTGCAAGTTTAGAAAAATTCAGTTTAAGAGCTTACGAGTTAGATCGATAAAATAATATATATATATATATATATATATAAATTTTATAATATTTTTATATTTTAGTACTATTCTATTATATTTTTTTGTTATATTTTAAACTAAAATGACATCAGTTTGGTTTAATCGAAATATTCGTGAGCGAGGTCGGTATAAATAATTTGAGTCGAGTTCGAATAATTTAAAAGTCGGTTCGATTCGTCTCGTTTAAACTCCTAGATATGATATTTTAGTTTATCTATAAGATAACTAAATAATTATTTCTAATTAATATCTGAATGAAGTCCATTTAATCCCTGCTAAATCGATATCCTTTGTCCCATCTCAGTTGGTTCATTAACTAATTGTGTTTGTTGGTCTCATCTTTTCAGTTCAGCTAGTTGGGACATCATTTCCTTCGTTTAAGAAATTGTGTTAAAAGTTTGTCGTCTCTGTACTAGTTGTGTGGTAAAAGTCTATAGTTGTAGGATCTCTCCTTTTTTGTTTTGTTGCAATTCCTCTCTCTTTCTGTTGGTTTTCTTCAAGTCTCAACTTTCAAACTAGCGTATTTGGTCATATGCGTTGTTTGTGTCAAGCATTGCATGCTTATAGATTTTACTTGTACTGACTCACCACTATGATGTATTATTACAAATACCAACTAGAATGGGTGCGTGGTAATTAAGAGGGTACAAGGTCTACTAAAGTTGAACCTAACGGGATCAAAATCTAAATTTGGCTTATCAACGTTAAAAAGATTTGTTATTGACTTCTTTTCACTTTGCAGAAATGCTATGCTCTAACAGAAAAAGGCAAAAAGAAACGACTTCCGAGGGAGCTTTTACTTGCGACTCACACATGGAGTGGTTTGTTAGTCAAATTTAATCAAAATTTGTCAATTTTTATTAATTTTTTTATATTTCTTTCTAATCAAATTTCACTATATATCACTTTTACATCAAATTTTTATAGTTTTATTATATTTTTAAGTCAAACTTTAACCAATCAAATATTCCTAATTTTGAAAATCACTTGGATAGTGCTCCTATTTGTAGAATATCATTTTGAAACGTGGCTTCGAGTCAATTATCCCCCTCCCCCCCCCCCCCCAAAAAAAAAAAAAAAGAACTTGACTTCGAGTCATCTATACTAATTGGCGTTTGGGATAATATAATTATTAAATTATATTAAAAATTACAAAAAAATTATCAATTTATCTTTTAAAAAATTTTCAATCAAATTTCGTCACGTGTCACTTTTAAAAAAAGTCACATGTAGTATTTGTGCATATACATCTATTATATTATTTGTGTCATCATTTTGTAGGTTATAATGTTTTGGCATTTTGAAAAGTTTAATTTTAATTTAATTTACAAAATTTATTAAAAAATGTCAATGTTTTATGAAATACATAAAAAATTAATTTTTTTTATCAAATTAATAACTTTCTAGTGCAAAAGTCAAAATTTTCTTTTCCAACATCAATTTTTTGGTAGGCCTTTTTTTTTTTTCTCTCTCTCTTCTAGTGGGTTAATTTTTTGACTGTTTGGCGAATTTCAACGTTAACTCAATTGGGCAAAATTTATTAAAAAAATGTTAATATTTTACCAAATGAATAAGAAGTTAATTCTTTTTCTATCAAATTAGTAATTTTTATTAGTGCAAAAATTATTAATTTTTTCTTTTAACAAAATTTGCTTAAATTGACTCTGGTCAAGAGCAGATATCGGAGATCGACTTTTTTTTTGGGGGCCCCGGGGGCGGGGGGGGGGGGGG
>QLOD02000016.1:11409800-11453038 GCA_003260245.2 Sideroxylon spinosum | reverse complement strand
AAGGAAACGAACAAATAAGGCATTTTATCCAACCACAAAAATTTATCCTCATTAAATCGGACGGAGCCAAAAATAACATTAATTAATAGACATTCCATTAGAAGGTCAAATTAGAGGAAATAAAAAGGAAAAAAATTCTTTAGGCATTTTATTGAGCAGTGGGTGTGCGTAATAAAGCTGAGTCTTCCTGGTTAAATTAAATTAATAACAGCTTAACTAATGTGGATTATTTGTAAGGCTAGAGTAAAAAAATATACATAATAAAATATACAACCTTGTTATCTGAACGCAAACAGTAGTACCAGAATTCCTAAAGCTTTTTTCATTCTCTACTTTTTTGTTTTGCTCATCCCTTTACACATTTTGAATAAATTAGGTGCTATACACCTCATATAAGTACATTGCAACATTTAGACCCAATTGATAATACTGTCGTTTTTTAATTTATATTTTTTTATCTTATATTTCTGTTGCCTTTTTTTTTTCCTGTAATGAAAATCGAAATTATACTTGGAAATGTAATTTTATTTATAATTATTAATTTTTTTATTTTTATAAAATATTTAATTTTATTAGTTCTTAAAATTTTAATAGAATTTAAAAAAAAATTTTCGTATTAACTTAAATAATTAAAATATAATATTATATCATTTAATCTAGTAAATATAAAATATATTAAATATAATTTCATTATATTATTTACTAAAATATATTTCATAATAATTTAAATAACTTAATTATGATATTTATAAAAAATAATTTAATAAAATATATTTAATATTAGTTAAAAAAATTAAATTAAATTATTAAAGTATGGATGTATTTTTTGAAAAGCAAAGACTAAGTATTTTAGCATTTTCAAACATTCTATGCCATGGTTGAAAGAGAGATAGGGAAACCATTGAATTGTCCATGTATAGATAATGGTAGAGAGTACACCTTTATTCCTAGTACCCACAACATAATGGTATGGCTGATAGAATGAACCGTACTATTATGGAGAGAGTTAGGTATATGCTTAGAATGTCTAAGCTGCCTAAATGATTCTGTGGTGAAACTGTTCGCGTAGCTTGCTACTTAATTAATAAATCTCCATCAATTCCTTTGGATTTTCAGATTCCAGAGAAGGTTTGGTCTGGTAATGATGTTTCTTATTCTTATTTAAGAGTTTTTAACTGTAAGGCATTTGCATATGTGCTTAAGGAGTATAGGTCCAAGTTGAATGATAAAGCCATACCATGCATCTTTGTGGGTTATGGAGATGCAGAGTTTGGGTATAGATTATAGAATCCAGAAAGTAAGAAGATTATTAGAAGTAGAGATGTGATTTTTCATGAGAGCTAGACGTTGTAGATTTTGAGAAGTCTACACAATTCACAGATGTTGGTGTTCCAGATCTCATACCAGATTCCCTACTATCATAGAGTGTCACATAAGAAGGAGAGATGTAAATGGAGGTTCTAGAGGTCCGTACTTCGGATATGAAAAGTATTGATGATGAGATGGGTACAGAGATGGATACGAAGGGTGTTGAGCAGATGGATACGAAGGGTATTGTCAGATTCCCATTTTTTGAGTACATATTGCTTACTGATGAGGGCAAGCCTGAGTACTTTCAGAAGGCATAGATTCACAACGACAAAACTAGTTTTGAATGAAAGCAATGGAGGATGAGATGAGTTACTTGAAGAAGAATGATACTTATCAGCAAGTGAAGCTTCCTAAGGGCTGAAAAGCATTGAAGACTAAATGGGTGTTTAAGCTAAAGAAGGATAGTAATTGAAAGCTAGTGAAGTACAAAGCTTGTCTAGTTATCAAATGCTTTGGGTAGAAGAAAGATGTTGACTTTGATGAAATCTTCTCGCCAAATATGAAGATGACTTCTATTTGAGTGGTTTTAGGATTAGTAATTAGCATGGATCTTGAGCTTGAGTAATTAAATACGAAGACTGTCTTTCTCCATGGTGACTTGGAAGAAGAGATCTATATGGCATAGCAAGAAGGTTTTGAAGTGAAAAGAAAAGAGCACTTGGTTTGTAAGTTAAAGAAAAGTCTCTAAGGCCTTAAGCAAGCGCCAAGAGAGTGGTATGAGAAGTTTAACTCATTCATGGTGAGAAATAAGTATAAAAGGACTGCTGCAGATCAGTGTGTTTACATTAGGAGATTCTCGAATGGTAACTTCATTATCATTTTGCTTTATGTTGATGATATGTTGATTGTGGGTCAGAATATTAAGATGATTTGTAAACTAAAAGATGAATTGTTTAAGTCTTTTGATATTAAAGACTTAGGCCCAGCACAAAAAATATTGGATATGGAAATTATTCGTGACACGAAAGCTAAGAAGCTATGGTTGTCACAAGAATAGTATGTTGAACGGGTGATTGAAAAGTTCAACATGAAGGATGCTAACTCAGTGCGTACACTTTTAGCCAATCATTTTAAGTTAAGTAAAAGTTCTCGTCCCTCTATTGAGAACGAAAGAGAAGAGATGAGAGTGAGTCGCTACTCCTTTATAGTGGAAAATTTGATGTATACTATGTTTCGCTGGCAGTGATTTCCTACTCATCTACAGTGGGAAGTTTGATGTATGTTATGGTTGGCACTAGGCTCGTTATTACTCATGCAATTGGAGTTGTGAGCATGTTCATTTCTTATCTAAGAAGAGGGCATTGGGAAGCGGTCAAATAGATTCTCCAATAGTTGAAGAGTACCTCCAAATTGTGTTTGTGTTTTGGAAGCTCTGTACTAGGCTTGAAAGGTTTCACAGATGCTAACATGGCAGGTGATCTAGATTATAGAAAGTTAACTTCTAGATTTCTATTTACTTTTGCAGAGAGAGCTGTATCATGGTAGTCCAAACTATAAAAGTGTGTTGCTTTGTCTACAACCGAGGCGGAATACATTGCTGTTGCTGAAGGAGGTAAAAAGATGTTATGAATGAAATGGTTTCCTCAAGAACTAGGGTTAAAGTAAGAAGAGTATGTGGTGTTTTGTGGCAGTTAAAGTGTTTTGGACTTGAGTAAGAACTCCATATACCATTCCCATAATAAGCATATTGATGTTCGTTATCACAGATATATGAAGTAATGGGAAAGCAACTTATGCAATTGAAGAAAATTCACACAGACAGAAATCCATCTGACCTGTTGACAAAGGTTGTCCCAAGAGAAAAACTTGAGATTTGCAAAGAAATAGCCGGAATGGACTTCAAGTGAGGGGTCATGGTTGGTGTTCTCTTCTCCTATGTGTGTGGAAGAGGAGATTCCTTGGGCTTACGGTGGTCCACACCATATAGGTTTAAAACCCATGAGTTTGTTTTTAATGGAGAGGCCTTTTGGCCCACGTGACCTGTAGAAGCTTTATGGCCAAGGGCTTTGTTTCTTTGCTTTTGATGAGACACACACACGGCAGAAAGAAAAGGAAAACCAAAAAAGCGGCGGCTCAATTTTTTGAGAGACTTTGGGAAATATTATTTAGTTTTGATTCAGATTTTGTTGGAGCTTGAATACCTAGCAAGTTCGGGGTTTCTCCACTTGGTTGGAAGATTAGTAAATAATTAGGTTTTTTTTTTTTTTTTTTGTTGTTCCTCAAGTTTTGGTGAATATTTAAGAGTTGCTTTGTTTACCCAATATTATTGGAGATAGTGTACCTATTATTATTTTGATGATAGTGGAAGATTTGAGATTAGCATCGTGGTTTTATTTCTCTATATTGGAAGGTTTTTCTATATAAATTTTGGTATCTTATATGCATATTTTTCTTATTTATTCACTTGCCTAGGTTTAGCTCGCATTATTATTTATTTACTTTAATTCATACGTGACACTGGGGCGAAGAGTTATTTTTCCAACATATATAGCTATATATAATGTTATAGAGCTAAATAAAAATTAGGATAACCTAAAAATTGAATTAAATAATATATAACATGTCATATTATAGAATAATCTGATTGGGCAAAATCGAAAACCGAACTGACCCAATCAAATATTGATAAACTCGAAAATCGAATAGGCTCGATATTTTCGATTCGATTCAATTTAGTTTGGTTTTGTTTCGGTTTTGAAGAACCAAAAAAATAATAATAATAATAATAGTGGTAATTTTAATAATAATAGCAAATATATATAAAAAAATGCATTTTAAAGTAAACACATAAAAATATGAGTTTTTTTTTTCCCATAATAGTCAGAGTGAGAAGAAAAAATACTAAAATAAAAACAAAATAAACTTATTTATTATAACAGAGGTAAGATTGTCAATACTATTGACTATTTTCAATAAATATTTGTAAATAATGAACTCGTCAATAGCATTGATGTTTTCATGCAATGAAGTTTTATGTTGGAATTTTTGTCAAAAATCATAGATAGCATTGATGTTTTTGATAAATAAAATGATAAGATTCTACATAGATATAATTTTCTGTAAAAAAGATAAAATTTTCAGTATATAAAATTCTACGATATTTGTGGCTAAGATTCTACAAAGTACTGACATTTTAAGCAGAAAAAGTTAAGAGAGGGCATCACTATTATATATAGAAGCTTTCTAGGAGTTTAGAGCTTCTATATATAATAGTGATGCTTATAACAAATTTACAAATGGATAAGTATTTAAATTTATAAATATTTGATGAATATTTAAATTGATAAAAATTCAAGTTAAAGCTTGCAAATTTGTAACTCTATCATGGAGATTTTAAAATTTTCTCTTGTTTATAGCACCTTTTTTTTAAATAGATAAATAGACGTTATTTAAAAAGAAAAATAATGTCTTATAAAAATATTAATTTATGAAAGTTGAAAATTAAAATACAAAAGCTTCCTTAGAACTAAACACGCGAAGGTTTGTGTTTGAGTAACTAAGGTAAACTAGGATTATTGTCATACTTGCTTGGAAGATAACAGAGAAGTGGTTTGTGGAAGTAATGGGTTCTTGTTTGAACTTGATTGTTATCTAGTTAAATGGGTGTTTGACTTGAAATCTGAGAAGTTTTTATATTTTAATTTTTAGATTTTATAACATAAATTTTTTATAAAGTAATATTTTAAAATTATAATATTTTTATAACACTTTATTTTTAAATATCATTATTTGTTTATTTACAAAAAGAGTTATAAATAAAAGAAGGTTTTAAAATTAAGACCTACAAGTTCTATCTTCAATTATCTATTAATTTAAATATTTATGAATTATTTATAAGTTTAAATACGTATCCATTCATGAATTTATTATAATAAACTAATCAAATTTATTCTAATTAGAAAATTTTAATTTTAAATAAAATCTTAAAGAGTTTTAGAGTTTTTACTAGTCACGCCTTAATTTTGTAGAATCTTATAATTATATTTATCTTGTAGAATCTTATCTTTTGTAGAATCTAATTTATCTAATCTTTTGAAAATTGTGAATCTTATCTATTGAAATTTTATTTATTTATGATATGTATAATCTTATGCACTTATCATTTTATAAAATTTTTTAAGGAGAATCTTAGTTACTGAAAATTATATATTAAAAAATCAATTTTATCTACGGCAAAGATCCGAGCGTGAAAACATCGATGCTATCAACAAATGTCAATGGTATTGAAGATTTTGCATCCACTTATGGAAAAAAAGTCAATTTTGATTTTATTTTAATATGTTCTCTTTTCACTCTTGTTATTATGGTAAAGAAACTCCAAAAGTACAAACACCAACCATTTTTTTTAGACCTTAATAAAACTTACGTAAATAACAACTCTAACATGATTGGAGATACGATTCCATGGCGCTCTACGTGTGGTACAAAATTCTTCCGGATGATTGATCGCTCCATATTACTTATCCTATGGAATTGTAATAATAGATTGTGATATTAGATATTCAATTAAAGAAATACATGTGGATTCAATTACAATTTTATAATAAGAATAACAGTTTTTTCTTGATTTTAACGAATATCTTTTATAATGTTGTTAGATTTTTTCTTTTCCTCTATTTGAGCTTGATTTTTAGATAACAATACAAAAATAGAACAACTAAGTGAAGTTTAAAAAAACAAACTAAAAGGTTATTTCTTAAACAATAACCAAATCAAGTAGTTGCGGAAATCAAAAATCACCTTTCAAAAAAAAAAAAAAAATCAAAAATCAAGTATTAACCTTGGATTGAATGTGCCTACAAGCTATACCATTTATAAAATTGTAAATTGTTAATAAAAGATTTTTTTTTTTTTACATAAATTTTTATTATTATAGAAATTATATGAATACATGAAATGTGTCAAGAGAAAATACACTTACGGCTATGCACTAGTTTAATTCATACATAAATATGATTTCACCAGTTACTTGTGCTTTTACATTTAGCTCATAGTCAAAGTGAACTTAATCAACTACAATTATCTCTATTAATTTAGGATGATTAATTTTGACCATTTAAGTGTCTTAAGATCCCGGTGTATTTGGAGGACACCGAACTGGATTGCAAGTAAGAATACATAATCACGGTTGTTAGCAATTGGGTCACTCCTTAGATAAGTAAGTAAGATTACATTATCACCGTTATTAGCAATAGAGTCACTCCTTACAAAACTATTAGTTGTAAAGTAGGTTTCAATCCTAAAGAATTGAACGAATTAAGTTTTTAATAGTATATGCTTTAAGTTATCACTATCTCGATAATTGATAGGGCTTAGAATCTTACAATCTAAAGATGGTTACCACACTCATTTATGTAAGATATTCCTTTGAGTCAATCCATGTTATAATCATTGAAGGCATGCTAGGTTTTATATATATATAATATATATAAACTGACACAGTATTATTTATTTCAGAATGACTTTTTGAAAAATAAATAATCAGTAGCATTATCTAATTAATATATTAAGGTTAAGATGTAAATTATATTTTAATTGATAGTTTTCTAACTTAATGTTTATTTACAAATATTGGTCTGTGGAGATTTATCTTTATGAAAAATAACGGAATAAGGGTTTTGTTATAATTTTCCTAATTGGGAGTTCAACTGTCATCATTTAAAAGAGTTGATGGTGGTTTCAATGATTAGCTTATTCATTTGGGGTAAATACTCAATTAGAGCAATCCTTGTTAGCTTGGAAAAGGGAAACTCTGGACATCCTTGCAAACAAAGAAATGTGGTCTCTATATAAGAACCACAAGAGGGGTCGGCCAATCTATTCTACTCCGAACACACTGCTCGGCTAGAGAGAGGAAGAAGGAGTATTTTTGGACTTTTGAGTTCCAATACTCATCACTTTGATTCTAGTGAGATTATAGAAAAACGCTTCTAAAGTTTTTTAAACTAATTTAAAAATCAAAGGTTAAACTTCCCCCATTGTTCAAGGGGTCTAACCAAACCTTATAAGGTAAATACCTTACTCTTATTCTATGCATCAATGAAAGATCATGAGATAACAAAATTTTGAATCATTTCTCCATTGCGAGTTTTGTTCTAGAAGTCATTTTGCATATATACAGGATATATAAATAATAATATCATACAAAAATTTAATGCTATATATGTTACAAGCCTGAAACATAAAAAAAACTACATTGAAGGTAACATTGATCAATTCATAAAGAAACTGAGTACGTATCATCTTCTTTCGATGTATAGCTAACATCCACAGACCTATAAAGAAGCAAATTATTGAGCAACAAGTTCCAACTTCCACATGCATCTTGAGAAGTGGGTCAGTCAAGTGGTCTGCAGAAGTGGACCTAAAATGAATCAATGGTGGTCCTGCTACTAATTTAATATGTCAATTTCAATAAGCTGGTTGGGATGTGGTGCATTTATATATGTATATATATATATATCTATGTGTATCATCAGACAAATTCTCTTAATTTTTATTTCGATTATATTTTATTATAGTTTTTTTGGGCACAATCCTTCAACTAGAAGTGACGAATCGAACTCGAATTCGCGAATTGAAGACGAAATTTGATCAAAGTTCTTGAATTAATTGTTTCAATTAAAAACGAGTTTAATTTTTATTTACTATTTGAAAAATACAAATAATATTACGATAATTAAAATAAATCAACTCATTACTGATAGTACTGAAATGATTTATTGATGAATAAATATTGTAATTAGATATTAAATTATTTTACAAACTATTATATACAGAAAAATATAATTGTATCATATACATACATAAATAATTAAGTGTGTGTTTGGTTTGCTAAAAAAATAACAAAATACAACCACCAAATCACATTATTTAGAGATGAATAGTAAAAAAATTTATTTTTTCATCAATTTTTTGAAAAGAGAAACTGTTCAAACAGGTTTTTTGAATTCGTTAGCATGGTTTTATGTAAGAACTTATAAGTAGTCGTTGAAAATTTTTTTGGATTTGTTAGAAAAATTACTGAAGTTTATCAAATGTTATTGAAATTTCTAAAAAATGTATTGGGACTTGTAAAAATTTATTGGTATATATAGATATATAAATTTATAAAAATTTCATAGAGTTTGAAGAATACAAATTGTGTTACAGAATTTTAGATGATTTTAAAAATTTTCAAAGATTTTAGTGTTTTTCAAAATTTTTTTAGTACGCAAAACGTAGCCTAAACATATATGTCCTATCATTAGCATTATTTTATGCAAAATTTATTTCAAATATATATTTAAATATTTTTTAGTAAAACATACCGACAACATTTGTGATAAAAAAAGATTATACTCACACTCATAAGTCCCTACTTTGCTTCGAATAGAAATACCGACCTGACGAAAATTTTTTTTTTATTGGAAATTATAGGATGTCTAATTGGATACATTAACTGCACAGCCGCATTTAGAAATTTGAGGGACAAAATTTGTGAGGAGGCTAAGGTAATTTAGACAAAACTAAAACTTTTAGGGATGCCTAACTTATTTAACGTTATAAAATTTTAAAGAAAATTAAATAACCAATAATTAATACATTAAATATTAGATAATTATTATGACAAATAAAAATTATAAAATTCTTTTCCTACTGTTTATCAAACAGGATTTTAATGGAACTAAAACAATTATAATTAATGCATTAAATATTAGATAATATTTAGATAAAGTTAAAATAGAATGTTCAAAAGTTAGGTTTCATTTGATTTATTTTTCTGTTTTCTATTTTTATTTTCTATATATTTTTTTTAGTTCATTTTCCATTTTACACTTTTGAAAACAAAAAAAACAGTTCAAATACATTTTATCACTTGTATTTTCAAAATTTGATTTAAAAAATAAAAAATGAGTTTATAAGTGATATAAAAAATAACAAAAAGTCATTTTGAGCGTTTTCAATCCAAAATAAAGAAAAATTTCAAAACAATAAAAGCAGAGTGTTTTCTGTTTATTTGTTTTGAGATTCTAACACATAAAACGAAAATAGAAAATAAGAAAATAAACCAAATGTCACTTTAGTATCTCAATCTTAAATAAAATTAAAAAATAATAATTAATTCATATGAGATAACTATGATATGATAGATAGAATTAAAGTAAAAGTTGAAAAGTTTTTGTGTACATAATTATGATAGATAGAGTTAAAATAAAAAGGTTGAAAGTTTTTTTAGTTAAAATAAAATTAAAAAATAATAATTACATATGATAATTACAATATGTATGGATAGAGTTAAAATAAAAAGTTTTAAAAAGCTAGAATTGAAAAAAAAAAAAAAAAAGTTTCATAAATTTATTAAATTTTAATTGGTTTAAAAATATCATTTAATATTTCTATTATTAATAAAATTTTTAAATATATGAGATCTTATCTTGTTGGGGTTTAGGCCTTATTTACCTAAAGGTAACCATAACCCTAATTCACTGTGAATTTATGAATTACTGACTGTGGGCTCAACCCTTGGTTATTATAAAATGTTACATTTGAATGTAAATAATTAACTATGGGTAATATAATGTTTAGAAAAAAATAAAATTAATTTTTTTTTTCATTGAAGGGCCAAAAAAAAAAAATTTATCTTACCAGATGTAAGATTAGTTTGCAACTATTTTACGATTCTACCCACTAAGGTAAAGAACAAATAACAAATATATTAGTGACCAGAAGTATTGTGCGTTATAACAAATTCATAGTTTTAATATATAAATGTGCGTAGATGACACACTATCCTCTCGTTGGTTGGCTAAAAATTATTGAAACTTACAAAAAAAAAAATTATAAATATTTACCTATTTTTACTAACATTTTTCATTTTCGTTTTTCTTACATTTATTTTTAATATTTAAATTTTACAAACTTAATTTTACCAAAAAAAAAAAAAAGAAGTTCTAAAAAAGCTACAAAAAGTTACTCACTTTTTCTAATTTTTTAAATTTTATCAGTTTTTTAACACGATTTCTAATCAAAACCGTTTGAACGGGATGTTTTTTACTGTTCGGGGTTCTTTTGTTAAATTTTAATTTGTCATTCAAATATCAAAAAGCAACTAACACAATCTATTTTATTTTTAATTTTTTTTTGGTACTTTTTGATTATTCAAACGTCAATATATGTATAGTAGCTTATGCGTATTTGATGCAGCAATAAAGTATTCGACCGGATTTCATTTTTGAGTACAAACAGATCAACGTTCTTAATTTATAAAAGTACACTTCTAAATTCATAGGAACACTTATAATGTAACAAAAGTTTTAAAATCTCAATTGAAATTAATAATAGAATGCATAAAACTTCAAATTAAAATGGAATATTGATAGAGAAGTAAGAAAAATCTAAACCTACTTTGATTCCTATTGAGTTTTCTTAGTTCTATTAAGGAAGTATTTTTTAATTCTTTTGTTAAATTGAAATAGAAATAAAAGACCCTTTAATTATGAAAATCTTATATTAAGCGATTAAACTTGCTTGAACATAAAATAATATATATATATATATAGTAAAATTAATCACGATTTAATAAAATTATTCTTACTGAGACAATCCTTAAATTATTCGATTTACTTTTACCAAGAATATAATTTAACCTTTTTACTTGTCTAGGTTCAAACGAGAATCAATATCATTTGAACGATAGATAATAAGTATAAAATTTTCATAAATTTTAATAATCTCTGGATTTCTTTCTATAGTCGACTGTCTTTTCAGATTATCTTTTAATCTTTTTTCAAAATCTGAGTGTTTTTTCAAATCATCTCTTGATTTATTTTTTATATTTGAGTGCCTTCTCAAATTAGTATAAATATTAAACATTGAAAAAAAAATTCTTGTATTTTATTTAATAATAAAAAAAATTCATGCCATTTACCCTTTATAGAATTGTAAAAAAAAATTGGGCCTACAATAGGAGACAAGTATTATTCATTTCAAACTAACAAGGGTGATTAGACAATGCATTTCTAACCAACACGTGTTCAATTTAAATTTGTAATCAAAATGAAACTAGCAAAGTTTCCGATTCACTTTTTACTTCTGTCGCCTTCCTTATGGACAAATCAAAGTAAGATTATCAAATAATGGCGTCTCTATCACTGATAGACAGAGCAAGTAATTGTCATAAGTAGTCAAAAAAGGGTCATAGAGAGAATTAGAAGTGGCAAACCAAGCATGTGCGTTCATTAGGACGTCAATTATGAGAAGCTGACCTTTCACCTATCATGAAAATAACTAAAATGAGGTGAAACACGCCTAAATTTATATAAATATATTTTAATTATAACTCTATAAAATTTATATAATTTTAGTTTCAAATTTTAGTATTTTGGCTGTCAAATAATTGAAATTTTTTACAACTTTTTTTTTTTTTTTTTTATCACGTTTGGTGTAGAACTCAAAAATTACTATAAGTTATCAAACATTTATTTAAATTTTTAGCAAATAATGAATTTTGTTGAAAATTGTTAAAAATCTGTTTAACTTTTTATCAAATAACTAAAAATTGTTAGAAGTTTATAATTTCTGTCGAATGCACAAGAAGTTTTAATTACTAAAAGTTATTAAAATTTGCTGAGAGTTGCACTTTTTTATGAAACCAAACACACGAGGATTTGTTAAAGGAAATGAAAGATATATATACTCACTCCTCATGTTTGGTTTAAAATCAAAAAATATATAAATAAGATTTGAAAAATTAAAAATAACTAAAATAATCAATAAATTTCTTTTTATTTTTTATATCTTTTAATATATTTAAGTATAAAATCATGCGTTCAATATTCTATATTAATTTCCTCTCATTTTTTTTTTCTTCTCTAAGTTTGCAATTTAAACGCACGATGTATGTACTATTTTAGAACAATAGATATTTCAAATAAGAGTGTTGCACAAATATCACCTCCTAGTTATAGTTTGCTCGAGCAAAATATTAATAATGCCATGACTAAAGATAAAAGAGAGGTGAATAGCCTCGGGTGAGGAGGACCACCACTGCTTTTACTCTACTACTACCAAGGAAAAACAAGCATAATAGCGACAGGCCACATGAAATAATTAGATGACAAATTTACTTACGGTTGTATCGTGTGGTTGGATAGGTTGGCGGGGAAAGGAAAAAGTTTCGTTCAAAATCATCGCTTCTTTTTTTTGTTTGGGCGATGGGGATCGAAAAGTTCTTAGCCTTTGTTTGGGAGAATGCAACGGAATGGAATGTGATGGGATGAGAGCAAAAGGAGAAGGGAAGTAAAGTAGACAAGAAGGGAGGAAAAGCATGGAAATAGATGTTAATATCTTTTTATTTTAATTTTTTTAGGAGAGATAAGAAAGTGATTGTAAGATAACGTAAATGTTCTATATAATTAAAAACACTATTATTTCTTTAAAATATATTTATTTATAATATATATTTGTGAAAATAATAAAAAATAATACTAGTACAATAGAAAAATCACACTTTCAATTTTTTTTTTTTTTACACCCATGCCTCCTCGAGGAGAAAGAAAATTGGTTAACGAAGACAAATGAATGCAAATGAG
Source organism: Sideroxylon spinosum (assembly GCA_003260245.2). Classification (NCBI taxonomy): domain Eukaryota; kingdom Viridiplantae; phylum Streptophyta; class Magnoliopsida; order Ericales; family Sapotaceae; genus Sideroxylon; species Sideroxylon spinosum. The sequence goes on along the minus strand of QLOD02000016.1, from coordinate 11,440,094 downwards.
TTACTTTCGTTTACTTTCATTCCTTTACATTCACCTTCTCGCAAACAAACGTAAATATTTTCATATTCTCTTATTTATTTTCATTCACTCTCCCAAAGAAGAATTAGTTAGAGAAATGATGTTGGTTCAACTCACAAGCTTAACATTTTATATATACTCTAACAGAGAATTTCAGAGGTTTTGGTTTTTAGAGTTGTTCAACAAAAAATGGTGTTCCAAACTCACCATAAGGTTGAAAAGTTAAAAATTTTAATTAGTACCTTTTCAAATTACGCTTTCTTCTTCACATTTATGGGTGCATTTGGAACAACAAAAACAACGAAAAATAACAAAAAATGTGGTTTGAGTCACTTTTTGACGTTTGGTACGTCTAACCCAAACCATAAAATTTGGAGATGAATACTGTCGAATCCGTTCCGATGATTTTTTTGTGCGTCGGGACAGCTAGTCTGAAGATTTTGTGAAGACATGGCTAAATCTGTCAGAACGGTTTTGAAAATCCATCGGGACGGTTTTCGGTAGTAAAAATCTGTCGAAACGATTTGAAAATCCGTCGGGACGGTATGCAGAAACTGAAAAAAAAAATAGGCAAAGTGACCATTCCGTCGGGACGGTTTGAAACATTCCGTCGGAACGGTATTCAAAAACTCTAAAAAAATAGGCAAAGTGGGTGTCATTTTGTAGCGCATGATCTTGTGATTTCATCCCCAAAAAATTTTTTGCAATTCGATTAACGGAATTGTAGTTATGTTATTTTTTTTGGTAGATATGTCACTTTTTTTTTTTTTGAATTTGGGAGTGAAAGAAAATGTAAAAATGTAACAGAGAATTTCAGAAATTTTCAGAGTTTGTCATCAAAAAATGGTGTTCCAAACGCACCCTATATTAATTAATCTCAAACTTTTAAAATTTTACTTTATAAATTTATCATATATTCACAGGCTCCTAGTAACAAATAAAAAATAAATAAATTGGGAAAATCATCCTTCATTTTGGTTCCACTAAAAATGTCTAGAGATGTTTACTTTTCTTTCTTTATATTTTCATTTTCGATTTTTATATGGGAAGAAACTCATGGATTTATTTATTTATTTATTTATTTACATGCTTTATATTTTTTTTGTTACTATTTATTATTATTTTTGTATTCTTCACTACTTCTAGATTTGGGTTTCTTTTGAAATATACAGGGAAAATTTTATTTTTATTATTATTTTTCAATGAGGAATTTTTTTAAAATAAAGTCATATGGATCCATCCTTAAATCTTAGGCATGTGAATAACACTATAAAATTCACAACTACAACAAATACAGGAAAAACGTGTGTGGGAGACCAATCTTGACAGAAAGAGAACTTTTATGGGATTTCAAATTTACAATCTCTAAAATTAAGGTTAAAAATTATATTTTCTACATTACTAGATTAAGGGTGTTTAATCGAATAAAGTTTGACAAAAAAAAAAAATACAGTAAAGATACAAAAATTTAATATAAAAATATTGTATAATAAAAATTATCTGAAAGAAAGGAAAAAAAATTAATAGGTTCTTATTGATTTAACTAATCAAATACATGTATCCCACAATTTAGAATAAAATATTTTTTTTGTGTTAAAAAAAAAAAAAGAAAAAAAAATTATGCCGAGTTTGATAGGAATATGGATTGAACCTAGCTACACGATAATTGACCATTAAACGAGTGCATCAGCGATGCCTTGGTCCAAGTCTTACTAAAAGTTGACATTTTTATAGATTTGGCTTAATCATTTCCCTGGCAAAAGACAATGATGGAGTAAATTCAATTTGCAATGTTTTAATGTTTGTTTCAATTAAAATTTCAAAATTGATGTCTTTATCACTGAAGACAAAAGTCACCAACTGGTTGATGGCCTCTACTAAGGTGTGAAAGCGACCAAAAAAAAAAAAAAAAAAGCGAGAAGAAAAAATATTCGTTTGGAGCCCAAAATCCAGACAAAATTAAAAAACTTCAAAAGTTTTACTTCTTTTTAAATTTCAAAAAATTTTATTTTTTATTTAAATTTTCAAAATCCATTAAAACATGTCAAAATAGCACCTTCCAACCAGTTTGCCAGATTTTTTTTAAAATTGTACTGATATTTATACCAAATAATTTTACAAAACTCCAAAATTTTCAAAATGCTCTACTAAAATTTTACCACGTATCACTTTATATAATTTTAACAATTTTATATCAAATAAATCACAAATAACTAACCATCATTTCAAAATAATTTTTACATTTTAAACTCTAAAAAATCACACTTTTGGATTTTTTTATTTTATTTTTTTGGGCTCCAAACGCAGCCTATGAAATGCGAGAAAGATAAATACCAATAAAAATACTGGTAAAAAATCTATTTGGAACCCAGCAAACTATTAAAGTTGATTTTACGCCCTGTTTAGCCAATCAAAAAAAGCCAAAAGTTACAAAAAGTTTGTACTTTCTTTTAATCAAATTTTATCACATATCACTTTATATCAAATCTTTATACTTTTACTATACTTTTTAATTAACTTTTTTCCAACCAAACACCCTTTAATCTCTTAAAATGATAACTTGGGGAATGGTTGGTCCCCTATTCCCAAACACAAGGTAAACAATTCATATTGGCAATCCAAAATATGGCAACGCAATTTCCATATAGGAATTTTCAAGAAGAAGTCGTTTTTTTTTTTTTTTCTGGTTTTATATTTTTATTAATTTTTAATTTAACATAACTTTTAAGAATGTTATTTATATTTATTTAAAAAAAAAAAACCAATGTATCAGCGAATTTTTTTTTTTTTCTTCTATTCTTAAAGATAAAGTAATAAGAGCCCAAACTAAAGAGTTTATTTGTCACATGTCCAAAATTTGAATAGCGAATATGGTTAGCTCATGGTTGATAAATATCATAAATCAACAACATGAAAGTGTGTTGTCTTGTAATGTGTAAAATTTCAACTTTTTAGTGATAAAATTATTTGGATAGATTTAATTCTTTTCATTGCGTTTGAAAATATTTCTCTTTTAAACTCTATTTGAAAATATTCTTATTTTAGAATTAATTTTATTTTAAAATAAAGAACTAATTTAATTTAATTTGGTTTAATAAATAAAATTTTTGTGTTTGAAAATTGGAATGTATATGTAAATTTAAGAATTTAATTAAGTTAATTTACTAGAAATATTAAATTTAACCATATTAATAGAAAATAAAAAAAATTATGGTATGTTTGAGGGTAAATTTATCCACATACTTGATAACTTAGGTGACATTTGGTTTGTTTTATTATTTTCTATTTTCTGTTTTCGTTTTATGTGTTAAAAGTCTCAAAACAAGCAAACAAAAAATGTTCAGTTTTCTTTATTTTGAGATTTTTTTTGTTTTGGATTGAAAACGCTCAAAACGAATTTTTGTTATTTTTATTTCATGTGTAAACTCATTTTTGTTTTCTAAAACAAATTTTAAAAATATAAGTGACCAAATGCATTTGAACTATTTTTTTTATTTTTAAAAGTGTAAAATGAAAAATGAACTAATACAGAAAATGAAAAGCAAAAATAAAAAATAAAAAACAGAATATCAAACCAAATGAAGCCTTAAGAATTGAATGAATTTTCATTAAATTTTATTATTTTGAGTTATATATCAAATGATATAAAAATTTCAAATTTTAATTAAGTTATGAAATTAAACAAAAAATTCAACTCGTAAAATCTTATTTTAGTTTCAACGTGAGAATTTTTATCAAATAAAATCAAATCCCTTTAAAATGTTAGATTTTTTTTATTTTATTTTCTAGAGACTATTCAATTATATTGCCATCCGGAAAGATAATTTAAATTTGAATATTAAACATAATGATCGCAAATTTCTATCTTTTTTTTTTTTTTTTTACTTTTTGTGTAATAAGCGATAATTAAAGGTAGTTATCTAGTTATATGCATTACAAAGTAAAGTAAAAATATTTAACCGTCTCTTCAGCAAAAATCAATCTTTTAGAAATTTTAGCAATTTTTAATAATATTTAACAACATTTAATAACTTTTTATCAATTTTGAGAGATTTTCACTTAAAATTACAAAAAAAAAAAAAAAAACAAAATTGGTGTACTAAATAGGCTCCAAAGAGTAATTAATTAATGACTATAAGAAATAAAAATAAAATACAAAAGTAATGAATAATTAAAGAACATTTAAAAAAGATAAAAATAGAAAAAAAATATAAAACTATTTAATTGTGTGTTAGTTATAATATTTTTCTTTGTATTACGTTGAAGTGGTATAAGGTTAAAGCAAATTTTGAGTTTCGTTAAGCGAGCGTTTGAGAGCATAATTTTTAGTAATTTTTTTATAGTTTTTTATTCAAAGTTTCTAGTTACAATTTTTGGTGTATTTAGTGAAACAAATAAGAATTTTTAATTTTTTTTAGCCAAAAATTAGTAATTACAATTTTTTTTTGTGTGTTTGGTAAAATAAATAACAATTTTTAGTAATTTTTTTGTAATCTTTAAATATTTAGTAAAATTTTTAGCAATATTGATAAATTTTTGGTAATTTTTTGAGAAATTATTTTAGCAGAGCAGAAAGCTGATAAAATTTGGTGTTTTATGAAACACCTAGTAAATAAAATTTAATAATTTTTTATAAAAAATTAAATTGTCAAACGTTGCTTAAATACTTTTATTCTTTCCTTATTATTACCAGCCTTGTTTATATTTAATTTTTGAAAAAAATAATTTATTTTATATTTTGACACTAAAAATTATTATTTTTTAACGTTAAAAAAATTAATGTTTGGTTACTAAATTTTTTAGTTTTTTAATTTAGGAGACATTTGGAATAATAAAAATTTACAAAATTATATAAAAGTTAAGTTCATAATTTATATAGTAAAATAAGAAGTAAATAATTTTTAAAAATTTTTAATAATTTTAATATTTTGAAAATAAAAAAAAATTATTAGTTACCATTCCCAAAGTAGCCTTTTTTTTTTTATTTGTAAAACTATATAGAGAGAGAGAGAGAGAGAGAGATGCCTGAAAGCCTTGGCGGGCACACCGAGATAACAGCTAAAAAAATTGCTGGAAGAAAGAAACCGCGTACTCGAAATGTACAGTGCATTAATTGCCATTTCTCCCTCCAATATCTGCTCTGCCATCTCTTTCTCTCTCTACCGACTGTTCTTTATCTCTTCCTTTTTCCCCTTCCAATCCAAGCCTCCAAAAACCACTCAATCCACACCCGCAAGGGCCGCAACCAACATCTCTCTCTATGGAGTCCAAAAACACTTTCTCAGGCAAAAGCAAAAGGTATGAGAATAGATAGATAGATAGAGATATAGAGAGAGAAAAAGGCGTTTTTAGAGAGAGAAAAAGAAACAGTGCAAAAAGAAATCCTCGTCTCCGATAGCTAGCTCTCTCTCCCTATATCCCACTCATGGGTTGCTCTGCTTCTCGCTCTCATCAGCAGACCCTCCTCACCACAACCACCACCACCGAAGAACAACCACGCTGTAATTCATCTTCTTCCCGGTCCTCATCTCGCTATTCCGATTCCAATTCTACCCCAATCACTCGAACTCTTTCCCTCCCTTCCCCTCTCGTCCACCACCCGCCTCTCCGCAAAGGCGACGCCAGCCATTTGGTCTCCCTCACCTCCACCACCTACGGCTCTCTCCTCCTCATCGACACAATTCCCAACCCTACTACCTCTTTTCTCCCCCCCAATTTCACCTCATCATCATCATCGCGAGCCCTCGCCGCTGACCCAAAAGAGCCATCTTCGCCGGACTCCGTCATCAACACTTGGGAGCTCATGGAGGGCCTCGACGAATTCGACTTCGATTTCGTTCAGAAGCCAATTGAGTCCCCGAAAAAACAACCCAATTCGGATCTGTTCGTGGAGAAACTCTCCGACTCGTTGTTCGACTCGCTGAGTTCTTTCGAAATCGTGGAACGTCCCACCAATTCGAAGAAGCCCTTGTGGAAGCATTTGTCGGAGGAGTCTTTGCTGGCGAAGATGGACCCCAATGTGGTTTCCAGTTACAGGAAAGCATTGTCTTCGAAGCAATTGGGGTGTAAAGATACAAAGCCCAAAGCAATTTCTCCACCCGCTGTGCAGCCAAGCTCTGTGAATTCTTTATCATCATCATCATCTTTGTCTTTTTCGTCGTCATCCAATAGTAATCAATTCTATTTAGCCGGGACTGAAGATAGAATTGTTCTGTATTACACTAGTTTGCGTGGGATTCGGAGGACTTACGAGGATTGTTGTGCGGTTAAAATGATTTTTAGGTGCTTTAGGGTGTGTGTAGACGAAAGGGATATTTCCATGGATTCGACTTACAGAAAGGAATTGCAGAGCGTTTTGGGAGGGAAGTTGTTGACTCTGCCAAGAGTGTTTGTTCGGGGGAAGTATGTTGGGGGTGTGGATGAAATCAAGCAGCTTCATGAGGCTGGTGAATTGGCCAAGCTTTTGGAAGGTTTTCCGGTTCGGGATGTGGGGTTTGTTTGCAAAAGTTGCGGGGATGCGAGGTTTGTGCCGTGCCTGAGTTGTAATGGGAGTAGGAAGGTTTTCGAGGAGGAAGAAGGGAGGTTGAGGAGGTGCTCCGACTGCAATGAGAATGGGTTGATTCGATGCCCGAGTTGCTGCTCTTGATTGCTCAAGCTGATTAGAAACACGCGCTTAATGGTAATTTTGGTGAAAAAAAACAAAAAAACAAAATGCTAGTTATGAATTGAATGACTAATCTGTTTTAGGGATCTCTTTGCTTATCTGGGTAGGCAGTTTAGTTTATCCTCTCTCCGGACAAACTTGGAATGATAAATAATGAAGTTATTTGCTTGTTCTCTATTCAGTGTTGAGAATTGTAAAGCTTTCACATTTGTGTTGGCTGTGTATTTTTTCTTTTTTCTTTTTTTTTTTTTGTCCTTGGGGGAATGTATTTAAGGCTTGCTTATGTGGGTTTGTTAATTTTGGCTTGAATAGAGTTGTTTGGTGGATTAATTTATCGAAGAAGGATCACATATTCTGGGATTTTGCAGTTCGAATGATTTTGGATTTACAGTCTCCTTTTCCACGATTCATTGCTCTGCCGTGGTATTGAATTGTATACATTAGAAATTTGATTTTCAATTATCTTGATTGTGATTTAGTCTTTGAGAGAAGCTGTTACATTTCCTCATGCGCCTATTTTTCTATTAGAACATAAAGAGCTCTGAGAGTCTTTGAAGGTTGAAGGACCTGTAGCTGTGATTGTCTTATTAGTAAACATTATCACGAAAGAGGAAAACTGGAGTATGATAACAGAGGCACGGCCACTGGCAGTTCTCGGGAGAATGATTTTGGCTGAACTCTACTGTGAAGAACGAGCTTGTGGAACCAATCTAATGCATGTAACTTGTAGAACCACTCTAATGCATGTAAACTGTAGGTTGGCATTTTCTTAATATCCTTATTTTCTTTGATAAAATTTTCTTTGTTGATCGTAAAAAATAATAATAAATGCATGTAAGCTACATACATCCTTGGATAAGTTTTTCTAACATAACAGCAAGAGTTTAAAAACTGTTTTCTTGGGAAAATTTTCGGGAAGTAAGGTCAAAATTATCTGAAAGAAAAATTCATAATCACCTCAATTTTTTATTGGCCCTGTGAAAAATTGTTTAGTTAGTTTCTTGACTAAAGAACTTATATTTTACTTGCATTATTGTTATTATTTGATACAAGCAGTTTCCCCAACTTCTGTTTGGGACCAATCTCCTAAACCACGTAACCCTCCCAGATGAACTAGGAGCCAGGTAAAACCAAGGGGCTCGAACCGGTGACCTCCTGTACTTTAATTAGGAGAGATCATACCATTGAGTAGTCCTGGTGTAACCATGTGCCTGTGGGCTGTTTCAGCTGTATTATATGGCAACTAATAATTATAAAAATATAAATATAATTTGATGTGAAAATATTTCAATTTTAAATTTATAAAAAAACCTATGAAAAAATTTTTGTATATTATTATGGTTGCGTTTGGAGTCACATAAAAAATAAAAAATAAAAACCAAAATAAACAAAAAATGTAACTTTTGGGTGTTTGAAGTATAAAAAGTTTATTTTGTAATGATGGTTAGATATTTGTTATTGATTTGATATAAAGTTGCTAAAAAATATATAAAGTGACACATGGCACAATTTCAATGAGAATCTTGAAAATTTTTAGAGTTTTGTGAAACTTTTTGGTACAAATATTAGTACAATTTTTAAAAATATTCTGGTAAAACCGTTGGAACGCCCTATTCTAATCCGTTACAACGGATTTTGAAAATTTTTTCAAAAAAATTCGAATTTTTGAAGTTTAACTTTTGAAATTTTTTAAATTTTTTTTGGTTTTTTTAAAGCTCTAAACGTAACCTAGATAGAAGTTTAACTCGTGATTTTATATTTATATAGATGTCAAATCATAAATTATATTGTTTTACAGATATTTGGCCATAGAAGCTTATTGTGATGTGTCACTTGGTGCAACTAGTATGGATTTGTTTGTCTGCTTTTTGGGCAGAATTTGCATTGCATGTTTCACCAGTTACTTGAGGGTGCAAATTTGTAGCTTATTTCCGTGGTCTAAAGAAGAAAATTGGCTGCTATCTGTCAGAGCAGGCACGGCTGCATGTGAAGCATTCAGGCGGCCAATAAGGCTGTTGCCCAGGCAATATGGTGGTTGCTTAATGTAAGCCTCGTTTAGTGTACTATCTATGAATCTGTACTAAAATGTTTAGCCAGGACTTGGTTTCTTGTACGTGTTATTTTCAACTTTCCTAGGATGCTTTGCTGAGAGCTGGTCTAGTTACTTGAGCATCATCATCAGGTGTCAATAAGTTTGGCAACGCAAATTAAGGTTGACTTTTGTCTTTTTGTTACTCTTTGCCAATTTGTGATTTTCTTTAGAAAATGTTAATGCTAGAGCAATTTTTGTTTTAGGGTGCAGTTGGTTTTAGGGTGCATATGGAAGAGAGAGAGAGAGAGATTTAGCCACTTTTTTGTTTTTGTTTTTTGTTTTTTTTTTTTTTTTTGCGCTTGGCAACATCTTAAAAGTTACTTAATATTTTTGAAATTTTCTTTAATTTATTTTATTAAACAACCAAAAAGTTCTTAGAAATTCTTGAAAATCTCTCTAATTTTTATCAAACAATTGAATCTGTACAAGCACAATTGAGTCTGTGATTTTTGCAATTTGGCTTTACAGTGCAGTCTTCTTGCCAATCTGTACCGGTTCAAAACATTCAATCAGTTGGTCTATTCCCTGTAAACATTTCCAACAAGAGGATATGTTGTTTGTAGGGTGAGCATTGGCCGGCGCGATTAGAAAATGGTAATTTTATAGACGAATCAATTATTTTTAAAAATAAAAAATGATAACCAAACTGACCAAAAAATATATATTAATCGAATATTAACCGAACTGAATTATATCTGTTCAATTATAGTATGTTTAGTTATATATGCTTATAAATCTAAAATATATTTTTTATAATTTAATTATAAAAATAAAATAACAATTTTTATATAAGTATTATTTGAGACTTAAAATATATATTTAAGATTATAATAATTTGTTAATTTCCTGTAACCTTTTAGATTTCAAAAGGGCAGCCATTGATAAGTTAGTATATTTAGGTAACCTATATTATATATGTATATATATTAAATATTAAGTAAATTTAATTTGGTTAATTCAATTTATTTGGTTTTAAAATTTCAAAATTATATATAAAACCGATAAACGTTATTTTTACAAAAAATAACTAAACTGATCGTTGCTAAATAAATAATCAAGTTAAATTTTTTACATTTGGTCGATACGATTTGAAAACTAAATTTTAACCAAAGTATGCACGCTACTAGTTGTTTGGTATCAATTTATCTATATTCATGACTAAAATAATAATTTTATAAAATTTTAATGAAAAAATAAATATTTATAATAATCATGGAAGAGTAATAAGCTTCATTATAAGAATGAAAGAGTTTTTCTGTCTATGAACTTTTAAAGACTGTTTGAAACTTTATAAAATTATACAAATTTTAATAAAATTAATTTTTTTATTTATAAAACAAATTATGAAACTGTAACTTTTATAAATTTATATTAGTTTTTACAAATCCAACCACTTCGGCAATCTTATAGGAAACTTCGAATCAAAACGAACTCAAGAATTTTTGAAACAATAATTCCCATTCAACCAGATAAACCTTGAATACAATGGAAACTGAGTGCACCAAGGCTTCACACCTATTCAAATTCATGTCAAAGTCCTAATGTGTATAATACATATATTTTAACCATTGCGAGCGTTAACTAGTCTGATGCACGGAATGATGCCTAATTTTTTAAATTATCGACATTCAAAATAAAAATTAATAAGCACATCTTTAGAACAATCATAGTTATTTGTTTTAAAAAATGTTCGTAGTTGTAACTTCATATGTCAAAACAGATAGATAAAACTAAAATAAAAAAAAAAAAACAAAGGGTGCGTTTGGAACAATAAAAAATAGCGAAAAATGTGATTTGAGTCACTTTTTGGCGTTTGGTACGCCTAATCCAAACCACAAACTTTGGAGATAAATAGTGCCGAATCCGTTCTGATGATTTTTTTCTGCGTCGGGACGGTTTTCGGCAGTTAAAATCCTTCGGAACGGTTTGAAAATCCGTCGAGACGGTATGTAGAAATTGAAAAAAATAGGCAAAATGGCCATTCCGTAGGGACAGTTTGGAACATTCCATCGGGACGGTTTTCAAAAATTCAAAAAAAATAGGAAAAATGGGTGTCATTTTGTAGCGCACGATCTCGTGATGACATCCCCAAAAAAAATTTTCCCATTTGATTAACAGAATTATAGTTTGTTATTTTTATGGTAGATATGTCACTTTTTTTTTTGAATTTGGAAGGAAAAAAAAATGCAAAAGTATAACAAAGAATTTAAGAAGTTTTCAGAGTTTTTCATCAAAAAATAGTGTTCCAAACATACCCTAAATAGGTTCTTCTTATTTTCAAGATAGTAATTTATTAAAAATATAACTACAAAAAATATGTCATAAAACTCAATAATCCAAACATAAACCACGAAAAAAAATAATAATAATAAATAAATAAAACATATAACCACAAGCTTTTGGTCCATTTAACTCTATTATACAAAGCAATCACTTTTTAAACGAAAAATATTTAAAATTATCTTCTAAGACTTATGTAATATTTTTTTTAAATTTATTAAAAGTAAATAAGAGAATATATTAAATTAAGATAAACCTATTTTGCAACAAGGATAATCGCTTGGAGGTCAAAAAAAGGTATAATGGTGAAGTAATTGTAATTGAATTAAAAAAATTAAAAAATTAAAAAGGATATAATGAGTATGTCTAAGAAAAAGTCTAAGATAATCACTTGAAGGCCAAAAGCATATTCTGAATTATTGATACATATCGTTACGAACTCTAGTTGGAATCCTTCTTTCACCAATCAAAGAAGAAAGTTTTTAAAAACTTAAAAAGAGATTGAGGGAGGGAAGATTTTAGAATAGTAGATCAAAATAGAAAAATTAGTTTTAACTTACAGAAAAAAAAAAAAGGATAAAATCAAGAGTTAATGTGGTAGAGAGAGAGGAAAATTAAAAAAAGAGAAGTGGCGATGACTTTTTAGTTTTCTTTATTTTTTTTTTAATTTTTTTCATCCATTTTTAATGCAAGCTTCTATTTTTGTTTATTTTGTTTCAAAAATAAAATAAAAAATATGTTAAAAAAAAAAAAAAGGAAAAGTAGAAGGAACCCAAGAGTTAGAGAGAGAGAACCCAAAAGTCTAAGGTGATAGGGGGGAGTGTGTAGAGAGAGGAAAATTGGAGAAGAAGGTGTCTTCTAAGTTTCTTTTTTGATTTTTGATTTTTTTTTTTACTGTTTTTAATGCAAAATTTTGTTATTATTTATTTTGTTTCAAAAATAAAATCAAAATTTTGTAAAAAACAAAAAAACAAAATGGAAAACAAAGAGATATGGAGGGTGAAGAAGAACAGAAGAGATAATACATTATTTTAATATTATAATATAGATATAACCCTGAGGGATATCTTAACTGGTAAGATTTTGGGTTTGTTCCCCAGTGATCACTAGTTCGAGTCTACTTAGGGCCACTGGAGATTTACCCGATCGTTAACTTCAGGACCCCAAGGATTAGTCGAGATGCGCGCAAGCTGACCCGAACACCCTGAGTTATCAAAAATATAAGTATGTATTATATGTATTCTCAAAAGAGACTCTGATATTGCTAACAAGTATTTCGAATATGGGGTTGGGATTAAAACTCTTAATCACATTTTTTTCGGAATGTGATTTGACTAGAATAATATGGTTTGGATTGAGTTCAAAAGTATAGAATTGGGACAATTAAATTTAGTTCAATTGATATTGGAGTGGGTTATTAGGCATAGGAAAGAAGTATTATCACGCTTCAAGTTCTGTAACCTAAAACACGAACTAATATACACACAAAACACATAATAGTTACAAAAACATGTACTCAATCAGAGTTGTACAATCACATTGAAACAAAACTGAAATAGTTAAAAGAATAAATATGTAAGGCCTTAGGTATCGATCAAGAAATAATTATCCAAAACAAAGTTACAATTAGGGCATAACTTGATCGTATAAGTCAATTGAAATGTAGCAAATGAAAGATACAATGGCCCTGTTTGGCTGGCCATTAAACTATCAAAAGTTACAAAAAATTAGTTTCTTTTTCCAATCAAATTTTATCATATATCACATTCATATCAAATCTTTGTACTTTTATTGTACTTTTTTATCAATTTTTTTTCTACCAAACATCCCAAATAATCACTTTAGAGGTGTAAAATAAATAGATGGTCTAAAAAATATGATTGATATAATAAAAGAAAACATCAAAGATCCACTGTCCTCGACTAAAGGTTTTGATTTGAAAATTTACCACTAAACCTCTAGAGAAAAATATAGAGGAATGAGCACAGATCTACTAATGGTCAATTTCAACAAACAAAACCAAGATAATATACTCTATCATGCTTCTAAGTATTCCTAAATTCATATTGAATAGCTACAATTAACCAAAAACGTTTTATAAACATAACTAAAGTCAATTTCCTTAATATTATTTAACATCTCATAACCATGTTAATAATACCCAAATCAATATAAGGGGGTTGGGTACTCAATTAGGTAAACCCAATATTTTAAAAACTGGACCGAATCGGTTGGTTCAATCGGTTAAATCGTCGACTGGTCCAAGAAACAGTTCAATTAACCCTTTAAACCCAGTTGAACTCGAATCAATAAAAACTCGGCAACTTGACGGTTAAACCGGTGAACCGGTCCGATTTTTTACAAATCGGCTTTTTGTATATTTGAAGGATAAAATACAACAATTAATATACACGAGCCTAGAATTGAACTTGACTCTATATTGTGGTAAATTATTATTCTTCCACTAAACCACTAATACTTATTTTTCTTTATTTTTGTTTGGTTTTACTTATGTAATATATTAGTTTTGAATGATTTTATTTTAGAACACATTTTATTAACACATTTTATTAGAAAAATAAAATAAAGTAGAAAAATATGTGAAAAAATATAAATTTTTAAAATTATTATGTAATTTTAATATTTTTTTGATATTTTATTTACATATTTAAAGATATTTATGACGTCACGGTTCAACATCCGTTCGATTCTGATTGATTTGACAGTTGAACCACTGACTTATGATCCGATTCATTTTTTGGTTCGGTTCGATGAACGGTTCAATTTTTAAAACATTGGGTAAACCTATAGTCACAATATTCCATCTTAAACACACAATTGATTTCTGTCTTATATGACCTTAAAATGTGAACTACGCGAATACGTGTTTGCCACTTAAATTAAGTCTCAGGAGTGAAGTACATGCTAATTAGCGTCTATTCACTTCTTTAAGTGATATATCACAACTAAGTGTTATCCGTGTCAATGACACGAAAACCCATTCTTACATTTCAATGTCACATAAGATATATATCACATCAAGTGATCTATATTGTAATATAGATTTAATTTTCTAAAAAAAAAGAATTATCATACCATAAATTACACGAGTCTCTCTTATACATATTTATATAATCTTATTTGTATACCTATACTAAAACTTCTGGATTAACGTGACCCGACAAATGTCCTTTTATTTTTGTTTATTTGTGTGTGTGTGTGTTTTTTTATTTTTTATTTTTTGTGTTGTGTGTTATATTTCTTGTTTGGAATATTTTTAAAATTTTTTGATAAATTTATAATAGATCATTTTAAATTGTTAAGAATATTTGATTTTTTTAATATTTTAACATAAATTTTATTTTTACATTAAAAATCTTAGGGTGTATCCGACACGTGGTTTATTTGTTTCTTTTCTTTTTTTTTTAATTTAGAAAATTGACATGTGTTGCAATTGTTTTTTTTTTATTTTATTTTAATAATTCTATGGTAAATTTCTATAACTGCAATTTTTGCAGATACATACTAAAACCCGAACACCCCCCAAGACAAAGTTGTATAGAAGCGCACTCCGTCTTTAAGGTCTGGGACCAAGACCTTTTTCGGTCTGCGCCTCGATTCTTGAGAGAGAAACTAGAGAGAGAGGCATGGACGGAGATGGGCTGGATTTGAATGGGGAGCCTTATGGCCGGTGTCTGAGCAGCTTCGTCGACGATGGTAGCACAGAGAGTCACAGATACTACCTCTCCCGGAGAACTCTGCTGGAGATGCTCAGAGACAGAGGCTATGCTGTCCCCAACTCCGAAATCGAACTCTCTCTTCAGGACTTTCGCTCCATTCACACCCAAAGGCCCGACGTCGATCGCCTCCGCATCTCCGCTTCTCTTCGCTCCGATCCCTCCAACAAGGTCCCCCCGATTTAATTTGCAAAACCCCTTCTTTGCTTTCCCAGAAAAGTGAGAGAGAGAGAAAGAGAGGTTTTTTTTTTTTTCCTAACGGAAGGTGTTGGGTTGAGAAAATTGAATACCCTTTTGTTTGGTTGCCGAGAAAAAAAATTTTTTTACCTTTCCAAGAAAAAATAAAAAATGAAAAATTTGAATTCCATTGTTTGTTTTTGTCTCTATTTGGCAGCTTAAATAAGTGATGTAGTTGTCGTCTGAGTTTCAGCTGGGTTGCAGGGTTTCTTTGTATAAGTTCTAAATTCCTGCAAAAATTCTCTCTTTCCCTTAGCAACCAAATATTATTTACAATTTCCCTTGTTGGTTTTCTGTGATTGTCTGGTTATTGTTGTATTGTAGGTGCATTTTACTGTTTTGGGTATTAGAAATGTAGTGCTGCATGTGCATTAGGGTCCTACTGTTGGTAAATTTTTTCCCCCTCTCTCAGCAGCTAAACTGTCGGTAGATTTTTTTTCCCCTTCACAAACCAGAATCTGAAAGTTCATTATGTTGACTGTTGAAGGGGTCTTTTGTCATGTTTGAACTAGCTATCGTTAACTCAATTTGTGTTTCAACATGTGAATAAAGTCTTATCCCCAACTATTTCTCTTTGATGATTGAAGTTCTTAATTTTTGACATTTAATATCTCCCCTTTTTATTAGTAGTTCTATTTGCTCAAATCATGGAGGTCATCGGGTTATTTATCTAATTATGAACTCACTTTACTTTCAGCTTCGTCTTTGCTGGATTCGGGCTTCAGCTTGCAAGATTGAGTGATTGTACTAGCACACTCGTTTCTTTTATCTTAGAATCTTTCTTGTTTGTGATAAATCCTCACTCTTTCTGTTCCATTATATTTCTAGTGGACTTAAGATTGTTCTATGATTAGGTTCTTAAAATAATAAAAAAACCATTCAATCCCACCTCTCCTTGTAGCGCACCAAAGCTACCTTTAATTTGAATTTTTTTTTTTTGGGGCTGTTTAGAAAGCTTTGTTGTGTTATTGTCATTTAATCCATACTGGAGGTAGAGATGAGAAAATTGTGGTGGAGAATCTGCATTCAATTTTTGTTTTCAAGTTGTCATGATAGACACTCTTATTGTCTTGATTTTCCTTGTAGAAGTATTGTGTGGTTTCCATACTCTCATTTAGTGTATTTGGGTAGCAGTTTTGTATGGTCATAAGATAATCAATGCAGGTAATTTTTTTCTGTTGTACCATGTGACTTTGAATTTTACATACACATAATATACACCATACAATACATAAAATAAGGAGTGTGATGATTGGGAAAACAATTATTTCAAATCTGTATCGGGATTATGGGAAACATCTCTCTCTCATCAATATGCAAAGGGTTCTCACTTCTCTTTATGGTGATAGGTATTTTTGGTCATCTATTTAGACCTTCACATTAGTGGGGACTCATAATTGTGCATTGTATAATAGACTATATATTATCATGTACTTAGATGTGTGTGTGAACTTGTGTGTGAGTTAAGACAGAGGGGATAGCTCATAGCAGATAGTATTGGACATGATTTCTATATATGTTTCTGATGTTATGTATTATTGAAAGAATTCTTTTTCTCATTCAATTTATTAAATTATTTCATCATTTTGGTTGCAGATTCTTGTCATTTTCTGCGGACCATCTGTGGTAAAAGTAAATGTCATTCGCAGTATTGCAGCACAGATAATCAACAAAGACAGTTTGAGTCGGCTGATTCTTATAGTGGAAAATCAAATCACAAATCAAGCTCTTAAAGCTGTGGATCTTTTCTCCTTCAAAGTAGAAATATTCAAAGTGGGTTTTTTGTGGTAAATCTAAGTCTTACATTACTTTTCATTCTTTACACTATCAGCAATAAGTAGAGTTATGGACATGAAACATAGATAATGGTATGATATTGCACGCTAATATGGAAATTTAAATTAAAAAAAAAAAACATGACACAATTGGGACATGGCAATAAATAAATTTATTTTATTGTATGTACATGAAAAAAGTAACTATTATTTGTTTTTATTTTCTCTGTATATTTAAAAAATAGTAAAAATTAAGTTTTTCATTTATTTTATAAAAAAAAATTACTAAAAATTACCTTTTCACTATAAATATTGAAAAGAACAATGAACAAGTCTTTATCGATTATAGAAAGCTCTATTTACTCGCCTATTAATCTAATTACAAAATGATGCTTCTGCAAAGCTGCCAGTTTTTAAGTTGTTTTGCTGGTTTTTCCAATTAAATCCCATTTCATGCTTTTGATGACATCATAGCTTTCTGTCTTTAGATCACCGACTTGCTTGTTAATATTACAAAGCATTCGCTAAAGCCAAAGCATAAGGTACTTACTCATGAAGAGAAACAGAGGCTCTTGAAGAAGTATAATTTGGAAGAAAAACAGGTTAGTTATTAAATTTTGTAAAACTTTTGCTAGTTTAAACTCGAAAGGCTAGAAAGGACGTTGCCACCTGAGGAAAGTTGTTTGTGCCTTTAGTTGTTGAGTACTTGAATTCTTATAGTGGTTTCAATTGAAACGTTTTATTTTATAAAAAATTGACATATTGTTTAGCATGGAAATGGGCAAAAATGTATATTGAGATTCCCTAGGTGATGTAAAGGACAGTTGCTGATAAAGATGATAAAAAAGATGTGAAGGCCTAAAGGCTCGACAACCAAACCAAATCAAATCAAACCAAATCAAACATTTTTCCACTGAATGGGGTCAGCTGTATGGATTTGACGACACCAATCAAATCTGTTTAGGGTCATGTTCTCTGTTAGATCCATGTAGGTAGGGACATATGTCTTGGCATGTGTCTTCTTGTTGTTTCTTGAAGGGTCGGATTCACTATTGTTCATGCTCCTTAGATGGGAAACCTCTTAGTTTATGTTTGTTTGGGGGGACTTGGGGCCTAAGGATTTATACATCCATGGGCCCCACAAAAGTTTTGTTTGGGGGGAAAAAAATTGAGGAGATGGGAAACCAGAGGGATTACTAATTCCCAAAACCATGGGATAGACAATACCACCCTGGTATTTCAGATCCAGACTGTCCAGGTTAAATCTTCTTCCAATTGAATGTTAAAAGTTAAAAATTAATACACTAATCTTATCCCATTCCTTATCCTACCCTAAACAAACATGCAATAATCCAATACAAAAATTTAATTCCATTGGTATATACAATCCCTTACATTACATAATCCCATGGTAATATGGTACTACTTATTCCCCAGTTCCATACTAGTAAATAAATGTATTGTTCGTGTTTGTTTGGGAAAAAAATGAGTTAACAACTACTAATTTTTTGGTTTTTTCTAAAACTACCAAATTTACACTCTTAACGTTTTAAACTTCTTTTTAACCTTGAGGGCAAAATTGTCTAATTAGCAAAAAGCAAAATACTAACTACTAAAAAGTTATTTTTTTTTTTTTTTTTTTCCATTTCCAAACACAAAAAAGCTAGCATTTAGTAACTCACTAGTAGTCACTTACAAAAAAGTTTACCTTTTTTCTTCTTAAACTCAGCCTTAGTGTTATAAGCAGAGCCTCCAAATCAAATTTATACATTCGCTGTTTAATGTACCTTCTCTATTGTTTAGCTTTAACAAAGTAAATGCTAATTTATCGAAGAAATGTTTCCTGGACATTGATTTGATGAAAGTGCGAAATGAAAGAACTTTGTGAATGCTAATTTATCGAAGAAATGTTTCCCGGACATTGATTTGACGAAAGTGTGAAATGAAAGAACTTGAAATGGCGTAATTGGAGAATAACAAAAAATCTTCTTATTGGCATTTATTTTGAACACACGAATAACAAAATATTCCACAACAAAAAGAAAAAAGAAAAAAATCATTACATGAAATGGCAGGATCACAAATAAATAAAAATATAAATAATATCTAACTGCAAACTAATATGCATAAAAAATTACAGTACCCTAGTTAGTGTGCCCATCCTACATAGGTTATTGGTGATGATGGCAGTAATAGGCGGAACAACAGAGAGAGGATGGCATCCTTTGAGACCAGGAGAATGAAGGAGGAAATGGTGATAATAGCTGGCATTGCTTATTGAGAACAGTTACATTTACAATATGCTGATCAAAGAATATTTGAAGAAGATTCTTTGTTATTCTTCTTATATAGCTCATTTTCTTGATTTTACACATGCCTGCCTGCTTACACAGTAAGAGAATGAATTTGATCGACCTCATTTTGTTTATATTTTTTTGTTACTTTTTTTGGTTTGGGTCTTGTCCACAGCTACCTCGAATGCTTCAAAAAGATGCAATTGCAAGATACTATGGGCTAGAGAAGGGGCAAGTGGTGAAAGTTACTTACAGTGGGGAGATGACTGAATCTCATGTCACATACCGCTGTGTTTGGTGATGCTTCTGCTCCTTGTTTGTGTTGTGTATCATCTCTCCTCTGTTATCCATTTGAAAAACGGTTGGACTGTTCTGTCTATTCTAAAGACTCTTTTAAACTCATGGTAAAAAGCAATGGATGGTAGAAGTTAGTGCTGAAACAGTAATACTTGGAAATTTCTGAGTTTTTGGACATATGTATGCAATGTATATTAGCAAAATGGTTTGCGTGTTTGCCCTGCAATGGTGGTGGTTTATCGATGGATATTTTACATTGATAGAATGGGCAATACTGGAATATAAATGTTTAAGCTCTTTTTTTCTTTTTTTTTTCCTTTTTCAAAAAATATATTAGCATTAACCTTCTTTTGTTAAATAAATCATTAAAATTTAATAAAAAATACTAAAATAATCAAAATTTTAGATTTTTATTTTATTTTATTTTATCGCTTTATCTCACACATCGTTATTAATTTTTGTTACAAACATTTTCAAAAAGTTTTTATTTTTACTTATTTTTAAGACGAATATGCGAGGGAAGAACAAATTAAAAAAAAATATTTAAAATTTTTGTCATTTTGATATTTTTGTTGGTTAAATTTTAACGGTTAATTTAACAAATAGGTTAATGTTAATAATAATAATAATAATAATATTTTTTAATATTAATAATATTTTAAAATAAAAAATGTAATTGTAATTTTTAACGATTAAAAGATGATAAATATAATTTATTCATATGTTGAGTGAAAATGTATATAATTTACCCCATTTTATTATTGTCCAAAGCTTATAGCATACTTGTGATCCAAGGCCAATATAAATAAGACACTTTGGCTGTATGTTTGGAGGATATATTGAATTGAAAGTACATTGTTTGGATGATCCAGAATATCACCAATATAAATAGCTCTTGAAGAACTAATTCCTCTTGTTGATTCAATTTGCGTTCTTAATTGTATATTGCTTTATTTTTTGGATAGTTTTTGTAATTTTAACCAAACAAGCATTCTCGTTAGTGTTACTTCAACCGCCCCTGGCTTAATGTTATGTCCAAACATGAATTCGTACCCCAAAAAAAAAAAAAAAAAAAAAAAGTAAAAAAAAAAATTACTATTTTGTGTATTTTTTTTTTTATGTTTAATGAAGTAAGAACTAATTTTTTTTTATAAATAACTATTTATTTTAGTTTCATTTTTCTAATTCAACTAAAAAAATTAATTAAATTTGATTTTTTAATTTTATTTTGCATTTTTATTATTTTCTTCAATTGCTTCTTTTCCTCTACAATGCTTCAAGCATAGTTTTACTATTTTGATTTAGGGTACGTTTGAAGTGATAAAAAATAAGATAAAATATGAGTTCGTAATACGTACAATGAGATAAAAAAAATAGATAAGTTTTAAAGGCTTTTTGAGATTTTTGGAGAAATTTTGAATGCCAAACACACCCTTGGTAGAGAGTTACATTGCACTTAGTACCTAAAAATTGACCTAGAAACATATGAAACTTAGTATTTTAATCCTCATGCCGGGCATTTGCTTTCTGTGTTTGGCATCCTTAACTTATTTCACTTGTATTGATCCTATTAAAATATAATTTTTATCTTATAAGATTTTTTTTTTTTTTTCACCAAAACAAACTTTTTTTTTAAGTAGCTTTTTAAAACGATTGTGACATTTAAATAAATTTAGATATATGCACTAATTAAAAGAATATCTATTAGAGTGCAATGTAATATCAAATCAATATCCTTGTGAATTTGTATTTTCTTTTCCCATAATCTAAATGAAAGTTTATTTACAAAAAAGAAGATAAATAAAAATAAACACCTGTAAATAAAAGAATTTTCATGCAAGCAAATTGAGTAACTTTTTTCAAGAACAATTTATGTTCAATAAGTTGCATGGGAATATAGAACACATGGGCATGAATGTCCAGTAAAATTAAATTCCCTTTTTGAAACTTGCGATAACTCAAAATGGCAGTGTTATATGATTTTGAAATAACTTTAATATGTTAAAATAAAGGTACAACTTTATATAAATTTCCATTCAAAAAACAAGAAATGTAAAGCAAAGTTTTTAAAAATTAGAGAGTATAAAAGTAAGTAAATTTTACCTTAAGTATAAGAGATAAAAAAAAAAAAAAAACAATTATCACTTTTCTGAACAAGTTATAAAACAATTTGTAATATTATAGTCTTGATATAAGAATAATACAATTACTCATTGATGTATTTTAAAATTATTTATACAATTATTTTAAGTATCCTTAAAGAAATTATGCTTTAGTATCTATCAAATTTTTTATTTAACTTTTAGTATTCTACTTTTTTTTTTACTATACATTATTCATCTTGTTTTGAAAAGTATTTAAGAGTGATAAATGAAACTCAAAATAATGTTTTATTTTTATAAATTTAAATTGCCAAAAAAAAAGGGTTTAGTTAAACTTTATTTTGTACATTGGTTTTACACGGAAGTGTTTGGATTGATTAAATCTATATCTATATCACAATATAACTCATGATTTGACATCTATATAGATGTCAAATCATAAACTAACTTTTTATGTAATCATATAATAAAAAAATTTCATGTAGGTTTACTTTATAAATTTAAATATGAGTTCTTTGGATGTTAAATTATATTTTTGTACCTTTAGACACAAGTAAAGGGGAGTCTAATACAGTAATATCATATCACTCTCGTGACGTTAATTTGATATTGTTAGATTTTAATTTAATGATCGAAATATATTCATATTATTTTGATTAAAAAAACGTAAATGAATCTGAATAGTAAAATTTTAATTTAACACGATTCTTACTACAAATCAGTGGATTAGTAGTTAAATTCAGAAGCTTCTATTCCGAATTTTAAACTAAAAAATACTTTATTTATTTATTTTTTATTTCATTACACAAATTACAAACTTTCGATTTCCATTAAATTTTATAATTTGTTTTCTTTTTGTCACTTTACGTTCTCTTAAATTGCAAAGAAGAGTAATACGTTAAAACTTTACATTGATCTGGTTGGGATTCGGATCATCTCATTTGTAATCGGATTCGGGTACGAATTTACATCCTCCTCCGGCGGCTTTACAGTTACAGGGAAGGGTTTTCGCAGATAGAGGAAGAGTGAGAGAGAGAGAGAGAGAGAGAGAGAGGAGTGGAGAAGTGAAGAAGCAATGGTGCAGAAGAAGGGAACGAGTAGAGTTTCTGAAGATGCAGAAGAGGAGTTGGCTCATGTACCGTTGCAGGCCATCCTATTGGCTGATAGCTTCGCTCAGAAGTTCCGCCCCATCACGCTTGAGCGCCCCAAAGTACCTCTCTCTCTCTCTCTCTCTCTCTCTCTCTCTCTCTACTTTTTCGTACGTATAATTATATGTGCGCATGACTCTGTATCTGTGTGTAGATATAGAGGTGTATTGTATATATCTGTCTGTGAATTGTGAACTCGCTGGAGTTGAGATCTGATGTTAATTGCTGTGCTTTCAAGTTTTTGTTTTGGGTACTGATGTAGTTTTCACTGCCCTCTGCCTCTGATTCTCCCTCGTGGGTAGAGATACATACATACAGTACATATGCAATGGGGAGAGCGATATACGTGCGTATGTATTTTGATAAGCAACACAATTTTATTAGGAAAAGGAACATACAATAGAAGGGTGCAAGAAGCCCAGAAAGCAAAAGTTTCAAGACGGAAAACAAAAAAGAAGGGAAGTGATAATAACCACATAGTATGAACAGCTTGCTTCATATAGAACCGGTTTGAAGTAAAACATAAAATTAGAATATGGTTCCTTCCAGTTTAGTTTTGTCGGAAATAGCTTGAAGATACTGAAGCCCACAAGGATGCTAATAATCTGATCTCGTCCCAAGCGTCGTCAATGCCGTCGTATATGTCATAAAATATTGTTGATTTCCTCTCCAGCCAAATGCCTCGTGTAATAGAAAGCACAGCACAATGCCTTAACGGTTTGGCTGTTTTGCCACACTTACACATGTATTCATGCATCCATCTGTTGATTTTGTGAGAATCGTTAAGTTCTGAATAATTTTTATTGGCCTTTGAACGTATCTGGCATGTTTTGGTGACAATTCGTTGAAATTTAGAGCCATAAAACAAGTTGTCCAGAAAATGTTTGGTGGGCATCTGGTCTTTATCTTTTAAATGGTTAACCATGGGAACTTTATGTGGCTTTCTGAAGTAGCTTGGTTGTGTGTTTCAGTAGATTATGGAACCATCAACGTGGTTTCTGAAGTGTTCAGTTATTTTTTATTTTTCTTTTATCATTTATATGATTACAAATGATCATTTTTCCCTTAAGTTTTGGAGGGTGAAGCTATCATGGTTTCTTCATTCTGATGTTTTTACCATTTGTTTTTTTTTTTTTTTTTGTCTTCTTTTTTATCTTTCAAATGTTGATGTTTCACTTACCTTGAAGATAAGTAACAAATTCCCTTTTTTTTTTTTTGGTTTCTTTTTTACCCATGAAAAGTAATTGATCCTCTTTGCCTGAGCATCTTTTTTGGGGAAACAAATTGAGCGTTTTAGTGATCCTTGGTGTCAACTTATATAATTTGTCTGCACTGGCAATTAAAAAGAACTAGCACAAACATGTTTCACCTTTTTTATGTGTGTGTGTGTGTGGCGGGGGGGTTGTCATATAGTAGACATTGGTGTGTGCAATTAAGGAGGTATGCTTCTTACGACTTTATTTTAGCTAGCGGGGTGGCACACTACATCCATGTGAATGCATCTTCTTCTCCTCTATTTTTGCCCTTAATCTTCATCTCCTTTATCATTTTTCATTCATTTCTAATCTTTCATCTTTCAATTTTTTTTCCCCTCCTTTGCCCTTGCTTATCTTCTTCCTTTTCTATGAATTAGTGAGAATTTATGAGAGAAAAATTGGTTTAGTGGAAAGTTATAAAAAAAATTGTTAGGTGGTTAGTGGAAATTACCTACTAAAAAAAAATGTTAGTTGGAGTTGAATGGGTAATTTTGGAAAGAAAATTGTGATGCAACTTATTTGGAAGGGAGACATTAAAATTTGTTCTCCCCTTATGTATTAGTATAGATGTTGTAGTTCATGTGCAAAAAAAGTTTATCAATCTTGTGATGCCAACTCATATATTTACTTATAAATATTGGTTGATTAGATTGGCATGTGCTACTAGGATGCATTCTTCTGGACTCATTTTGTTCCTGCTGACAGTAATATTTTCTTACAATTCTTTGTTGACACCATTTTGCTGTTGAAGGTACGATTACCATTGGTCAACATCCCTATGATTGATTACACTTTGGCATGGCTAGAATCAGCTGGGGTTGAAGAAGTTCATGTGTTTTGTTGCGCTCATTCTAGGCAAGTGATTGATTATTTAAATAATTCGAAGTGGGTTGGTCAAGCAAACTTTTCAATCAAGACAATAGAATCTCACAATTGTGTTAGTGCCGGAGATGCATTGCGTTTGATTTATGAGCAGAATGTGGTACGTTAACTTCTTTCCTATAGTTTTCATATTCATTTTTTGTAATTTTTTTTCTTGTAATTTATCAGTAATGTTGGTTTAAAAATTTTTGCAATAACTAAGCATAGGTTTCTTCTCTTTATTTTTGTGGTTTTAATGTTCAAGCTGTTATATAACCCAAAAAAGTTGCAAGCTCGGATATTACTTCTTTAAGTCTTATGATATTGAGGACTAATAAAGGATGTGCTGGATGGGGTTAGAAAATAGGGTTCAGACCCTTTTAGTCTTTTTGGCTGCTTAATACTACTTTGAGGTATTATAACTTTGGTTCTAGGAGATTCTGGTTCAAGTCTTGTTCTCTTATTATCATGTTTCGTCCCCCATTTTTTTCTTGTGCACTCTATTCTATTTCAGTCTGTGCACTTGTTTGGTTTGATTGCCCCTCATTGGTCCATGTGCAAGACATTGTTATACATGAGGGGAGTGTTAAATTAGTTTTATAGACATTGTTGGATCCATGTTCTAACACAATTTAAGCTTTTTTGAAACAATTGGTGACTTAATAAAGTGCAGTTATAGTATGTTCTTGATATATGTTTTCTTAAATTTGTTTTTAACTTGTTTATATCAACGCATCTCATCTGTCCTCTTTTACTTTGAAGATACATGGAGATTTTGTCCTTATAAGTGGAGATACATTGAGCAACATGTCGCTCACACGAGTACTTGAAGAACATAAGGAGAGAAGGAAAAAAGATAGCAATGCTGTAATGACTATTATTATTAAGAAGTCAAAGCCTGCACAACTTACTCACCAATCTCGGCTTGGTACTGATGAGCTGATCATGGCCATTGATCCTGATACAAAGCAGCTTTTATATTATGAGGATAAGGCTGACCATGTAAAAGGGATGATATCTCTTGATAAGATGATACTTGTGGATAATCCTTCTATTTCTCTGCACAATGACAAGCAGGTATTTTCTTTTAATTTTTCCTTTTTCTGTTTTGGTTGTAGTCACCTACTTTTATGTTAGTGATGAGTTCTGCCCTCTTGTGCTTTGAGTGCTTAACTGTCAAACCAAGTTGGTTAGTCAAAATATTAATTAGGCACAATGACTTTTGGATTCCCAAGGGGGTGATATTATTTTTCCACTGTGTTTTCATTAACTTGTAGTTAGTTTTGGTTCCCTCCTAAAACTAACACCTCATATGAGTTGATTTGGATTCAACCTTTATTGAAAGAGTTAAAGAGTTGATCATTCATAGCCTATGGAGTTACTATATGATAATTAGGCTATTATTCATATTGTTTCAAATCCAGTATTTCATGAAAGAACAAAACACATTGAGGTGGATTGTCGTTTTGTCAGAGAGAAGGTTCTACAAAATGCTATCAAGACTAGTCATGTCAATACCTTTTTTTTTTTTTTTTTGATAACTCAGGGTGTCCGGGCCAGCTTGCGCGCACCTCGACTAATCCCTGGGGTCCTGAAGTTAACGACCGGATAAATCTCCAGTGGCCCTGAGGAGACTCGAACTAGTGATCACTGGGAGCAAACCCAAGATCTTACCAGTTGAGCTACCCCTCAGGGTTTAGTCATGTCAATACTAAAGACTAGGTTGATGGTTTATTCATCAAGGCCTTGGGTTCTTGAGTTAGACACATTTGTGACAAGCTTGGAACATGTGTTTTAAAGCTCCAGCTTGAGGGGGAGTGTTAAATATATGGAATAGAATAGAAATAGGAGTAGATTTAACTTTGATTTTATATCTCCTTCCTTTCTTATACATTATTGAAATCTTTTTCTTACTTGTACATATCTCATACAAGTATAAATATATGTTGAGACAATCCTAAAGGTGTTAGACCTACCATTTCTTGTTTCTTGATAATTATGATAAAAGCTAACTTGTTAGAATGATAACTTATTATATGGTTGATTGTTTTAGCTAAGCATTGTGGCCATCGCAATTCAAGCCTAGTATGATTGCTGTGCAACCTTGGGCTTCTCAGTGGGCTGTCTATTAGACAAATATTATTGAATAGAACCTTTTGTTATTAAAGTTGTGACTTACGTCAATTTTGGAAACACAAAGTTAGTATTGTGTCCTATGCGCAAACATGTGTTTTGACTAGATGGTAAATTTTTCACTAGGAGGGGCACAAAGCACCTAGGAAAAGGATGGTGAGTACGTTGAAAGTGGGAAAGAAATGATGTTGCCTGAAGGGAGAGAAAATTATCATAAACGAATTGGATATTAAACTGGTTTAGATATTTTTCACAATTTAGTGGTTTAAATAGGGCCTCCTATCAACACCCAAAAATTTATCTGGTTTTTCCTATCACCAAAAAATGCAATTATTATTATATTTTATTATTTATGGAATTTATTATGCTATCTATTATTTTTATTAATATTATTGACAAAAGCATTCAATGGTATAGTAGGGGAATGCACCTCATTTGTCAAAAAAATGCATTGGTTTGATTCTTGTATGCTTCTTTATATTCAATAATTTTAAGTTAATGATGATTTTATAATAAGGTTAAAACGGGGATCACTTGACCCCCTTTGCCTCAACATGCATCTGCCATTGTACGGATAGTGGTCCAACGACTAGGGGTGCATGGTCTGAGCTGACTTGAGCTTTGATTTGTTCAAGCTCGGTTCATTCATTAAACAAGGCAAATTTTGTGTTCGAGCGTCGTACAAATAGTAAGTGAAGGAGTCTAGCTTAAACCGAGCTAGTTATGAACAACAAATTTTATAGCCCTACTTTAGGAGAAACACTTCTTGTATCTCCAATCCGATGTGGGATAAGTAAATGTAGCTTTGTAGTGCATTATTTATACTAATTTAATGTTATAGCATTATGTTGATATGGTTATTGCGGGATAAACGAATTTAGTTTAGTGGTGCATTATGTATACTGATTTAATGCTATAACATCATGTTAATATGGTTATGGCAACGTTGGATAAACAAATAACATTAAGTTAATACGGTTTTGTCAATAACTTTTAGATTCATTAAATTTAATGGTGTGATAGTTCAAACACAGTTTTTCTATTGTGGGACATGATAGTTTAGATACACTTTAAACTTGTACACAAGTGAATTTGAGATGTTATACTAACAAATTACAATAGAAGAAAAAATACATAAATTAGTCAATACATCAAGGAAGAATATAAATTAAAAAGAGTGGTACTAAAACAAGTTAATCCAAGCTTAAAAGAGCTGAACCTGACCTTGTTTAAGCTAAACTCCTTTATTTACTAACAGTGGTGTAAAGGAGTCGAGCCGAGCGGGCTTTGTCGTACTCAGGCTTGGCTCGGCTTGTCTCATATTTGTCAAGCTTGAGTTGAGCTTGGGCTTAGTAGGGCCTGAAAGTTAAGCCTGAGTTCGACTTGTTAAAAAATGTTGACGCTTGGGTCGACTGTTTAAAGCTTGTTTATAACGAATATTTGAAAAAATTAAACAATTTATCTAATATTATCAAATCGTTATTTTATTAATAATAATATCTATTGTAAGAAATAATTGGTATTTATAATAAATCAAAATTTAACTTTTAAAATATATGATAATTGATAAAGAGTTTTACATAACTTGAGAAACCTGAAACATTCCGTATTTCTAGCAAAAATAAATGAGTCCCAAAATCAAATCATTCGCTAAAAACTAACAAAATATTTAAATAAACTATTTATAAAATCTATTATATATTAGTATAATATATGTAATATATGTATGTTATATATATACTAAGATTGTAGACTATATAAGTAGGTTCTCGAGTCGAGCTTCCTTGAGCTAAAGCTCATTTTGTTAATAAATAGGGTTGAAAGGGGGTTCAAGTTTTGCTCATTTATTAAAACGGTTGATCTCGAGCTGAGGCCTTAACGGGCTGATTGAGAGTAGCTCATGAATGTGTCGACTCTTTGTCACCCCGATTACCAAATGAACCTAATATTTTTGTTTTAGCTTAGTTGATTTACTAATTGAACAAGCATAAATGAACTTCAAGGAAATTTGAGCCTGACCTGTTCATGAACATCTCATTTCACTTGCAGCCCTGCCAATGGTTGTTTAAAAGTAAAGATGGCGAAGCCATATGTTCCATGAACTAGATTTCCTTCTTTAGGTCGAAAGGCATATGGAGTTTTGGGTAAGATGTACAAGACGGATCAGTTGGTATATGTGAAGATATTCCTTTTCAATGCTTGTTAAGAATGTTTACCATGATATTGCAATATATATTTCTCCATTTACATTGTGGGTAAGTCTTTTCGTGTTTTTATATGTGAAACTAGTAGGCCTAGTGAAGCCTAAATTATGCGATCTTCTTCTCCAATAGTCTTCTGCTTGATGAGGGAGGAGTTTGTGCTTCTTTTTATGTGAAGCGAGGAGAGAGGCTTGGTGAAGCAATTTCCAGCAGGAATATAAAAATTGATTTTTAGTTTGTTGATTATTTGTTATTATATTGGTTCCCAACACTAGCAGTCTAGTATTATTGGGTGTTTGTTAATTGTATAGGCAACTTGATACTAAAAAAGGCAAAAGAGAGATATTCAAGCTTGCCAAAGCCAGAGATAGGCGGACCAATGACTTAAACCAAGTTAAATGCATTAAGGATGAGGATGAAAAGGTATTAGTAAAGGAAGAGGAGATAAAAAAGTATTGGAAGAGCTATTTCTATAAGTTATTTAACGAAAGCAATAGTAGTGACATACAATTAGGGCAATTTACCACTTCTAGGGAAGAATTGAATCATATGTTTTATAAAAAAATCAGTAGGGAGGAAGTAAAAGAAGTATTGAAAAGGATGAAGAATGAGAAAGCGGTTGGGCCAGATGCATCTCTATTGAGGTTTGGAGGTGTTTGGGGGAGGATAGCATAAATTAGTTGACAAAGCTCTTTAATGTAGTGCTAAAGAGCAAGAAGATGCCTGATGCATGGAGGAAAAGTATTCTTATACCTATATACAAGAACAAAGGAGATATTCAGAACTGTGCGAACTATTGCGGGATTACATTGATGAGCCATACGATGGAATTATGGGAGAGAGTTATTGAGAGAAGACTAATAAGGATAACAAACGTTTTAGAGAATTAATTTTGGTTTCATGTCTGGGAGATCAATCAGGAAGGCTATCTTTCTCTTGAGGAGGTTAATGGAATAATATAGAGAAAGTCAAAAGATTTACATATGGTGTTCATTGATTTAGAGAAGGCTTATGATTGAGTTCTTAGGGATATTCGATGGAGAGTATTGGAAAAGAAAGGAGTGTATGTCGCATATATTTTCAAATCATGATTCTAAATCATGCGAGCAACCGTTATCCATTACTAAGAGATATCCCAGTATCTTATCTATATTTAGTCATTTGAAGGTCTCTTTTATTAGTTTTAATAGTAATTCGTT
>QLOD02000016.1:11333511-11397998 GCA_003260245.2 Sideroxylon spinosum | reverse complement strand
CCCCCCCCCCCCCCCCCCCCCCCCAAAAAAAAAAAAAACAAAAAAAAAAAAAAACAGAAAAAGAAAAACCTTCTAATTCTGTATAAAAGCAATTTTATTTCTTGGAAGATTATGCGGTTACTCTCTGTCACACCAACCAAATTAGGCAAAAGATAGCCATCTTCCAAGCCTTTCTTTGTCTGCTTTCTCAACTTAACACCCCACCAAGAGCAAAGCAAACTCTCTGTGTCCTTAACGAAGACCCATTGAACCTCAAATCTAGAGAGCAATATGACCCATAGTTCTCTTGTGTGGATCAACATATGGACACGGTCAACCGATTCCTCTTTGGCTCTTGCACAAACACCATTAGGGGAAATTTAGTTGTAACTTAGAGATGGAAATTCTTCCATAACTTTTTTAAAGCATAGGTAAAAGGGGCTAGTGGGTTTCTGGATTAAGCAGAATTTGGGCGATTGCTTCTCCTAGTTTGGCCTATGAATAAAATTAATTGAAAATAAAATCCAATTATTTGCTAAATTTTCCGACTTCGTGAAATTTTACTTTATTGATGAAGGATTTTATTGTAATGATATATACACATTCTGAATAAAAGTTCCCTAATTCATTTTTGTTCTTTTAATTATCACTAATTGTATCTGAGCAACAATGTTCACCGTATGTCTTTGTGGCAGCACCCTTGCTTATGAATTGAGAAACTGATCCTAGTTCTCTAAAAGCATTTATTTACAGTTTTCTTGAAATTTGATTTACTTCAGGGATAGTGCAGTCACGTTCTGCACAAATTGGTCCTTTTACTGTAATTGGAAATGGCACTTCTATCGGGAACAACACAAAAATTTCAAATTCAGTTGTGGGGGAAGGGTGTAATATTGGATCAGATGTTTCAATAGAGGGTTCCTACATATGGCATAATGTCACCATTGAAGATGGCTGTACGCTTAGGCATGCTATAGTGTGTGATGGTGTGATAATGAAGTCTGGAGCAAGTTTGGAACCTGGTGTAGTTTTGTCTTTCAAGGTATGTCTAATTATATGCTTTATTACCTTTCTGAATACCCAGTACTCCTTTATCATGTTTCTAATTCTATTTGGTAAAATGTGTAAATTTCGTTGAAACATAATCAATCGTTAAACTTTTTTTTTTTTTTTTATAAATGTTCACCAATCCACACAAGTGTGTTATTCAGACCAGACTAAAAGATATTTCCCAAAGTAGACTAAATTACTCAGAATTCTTATCATAAAAAATATTGTAATGAATTTAATAGCCTTATTTTAAGGTTCCATTGAAGATTATTCAGTGGGTAGCATGACCTTTTGTATAATTTTGGCACAAATAGAAATGAATTTAGATTACCTTTGCAGCCTAATAGCACCAGTGATGTTTGGCTATTAAGAATTGACATAGTGAAGATACCATTGGGCCTCTCATTGAACTAAAAGTATTGTTATTCCTTTTTAACCAAACCTGTTTCCATACTGTTTAGCTTTTGAGCTGCACAAGTCAAGAGTTGAAATTGATAGGACCCTTGTTACCTGGAATGATGAAACCCTTCAGACTACAATTCTTAAGAAGCATACATAAATCCTGTTTGCCATAACTTATGTGCATTTAAAGTCCTTTTATGGGAAGTGGTCCAAAGAAAATGCTGCCCCTGAATCTTAGTAGTGGTCCAAGAGTTCCGCATTTAGCCACTTACCACCCCAGGACTCCATGGAATTAAAAAAAGAAAATAGAAAAGAAAGAATCACAAGTTGTAATCGGCCTATATCTATGACTCAACCAAACAAGTTGATGTAGCATACACACTCCTACGAGTTGCGAGCACAAAATTAATAATATACTGCAGCAAAAAGCTCTAGTTTTGGATGGTGAATTTACTATGTTTTGTGGGCAAAACTTGGATAAATCATGTAGAGTTTTGGGTTTAAACCTTGTGACGAAGGAGCAAAGCTTTTCTTAGGGAAGGAATAGACTAATAAAAGATTAAGTGATGAGATGAAGAAAAGAACCTAAAAATCAGTTATCTTTCTAGTCCCGATAATAAAAGTTTGGACCCTTTTGAGGAATAATTTGATGGAAAATTAATAAATTTCTCTTGATCATTCAAGTTTTGTTGGAAGCGTTTAAGATTAGAGAGAAGACAAACGAGGAAAGGCTAGACCAGTCAAATACAATGTAGTCAGGTCCATGAACCCAATGAATCTATTGAGGTGTTTACTATAAACGGAGAAATTGCCTGGTGTGTGATGATTAAAATATCATAAGGGGTGGTTGCACCTTTGGCCGAACTGCAATGGTCGTTGCCGCGGAGATTTGAAAAAAAAAAAAAAAAAAAAAAAAAAGGAAAATTACTGATGTGCAGTTTTTCATATTAATTTTTACTGTAAAAAAATTGCTGTAAAATTTTTTACTGTAAATAAATATTGTAGTTTTAATTGTAAAAAAAAATGTTTGAACTATTGTTTCTCACTGAAATGTTTACTGTAAAAATAATAATTTTTTTTAACATGATTATTGTAGTTTTTATATTAATATCAACATTATTTTGTGTAAAAACATTTGTTCTTGATGTGTAGAATTTTGAATGTTATAATATCTTTTCATTTTTTGAAATTTATTATCTTAATTATAAACAATAGTTCAAAAGTATTTTTTCCCTTCATTGGAAAAAATTCCCGAGTCCGCCACTAATAATGGTGGTGTTTAGAGAGTTTCATGCCAACTGGAAGTTTGTCAAAAATATCAATTCTACATTCATTGCTCTTATTCAGAAGAAAGAATGGGCGTAAGATAGTAGGGATTTTGGACCAATCCTGGTTAGAGGACTGTACAAGCTCTTAGCAAAAGTGCTATCAATGAGATTGGAGAAAGTCATAGGGAGTCTTGTCTCCCATAGCTAGCATGCATTAGTGGAAGGGTGAGAAATCTTGGATGCATCTTTGATGGCAATTGAGTCGGTGGACACTAGAATTAAAAGTGGTCTCTTGGGATGTAAACTGAACATTCCTATATTATTTGGGGTTTCTTGTTGTATATGTTAAAGCGGATCGGATTATAGGAAATGGATCCGTTGGTTCATCTCCATGGTGAAGTATTAAATCATCATCAATGGTAAATCGGAAGGCTTATTCAAATCTTATAGGGGGTTGACACGAGGAGACCCCTTGTCTTCTTTTTATCCTAGTTATGGATGCTCTGAGCAAGGTATGGGATAAGGCAATTTGAGCAGAGTCACTAAAGGGTTCAAGGTAGGTGAGTAGGATAATGATTGGTTTGAGGTTTCCCATCTTCTCTCTGTAGATGACTCTTGTCATCTTTTATGGTGCAGATCCTGCCTAGTTAGGGCATTTGCAATGCCTATGTTTTGAATTTGTGTAAGGGCTCAGGATTAATTTTGGAAGATCAGAATTAATCCTGGTTGGAGAGATGCAAACAGTGGGGATCCTGTCAAACATCTTGGGCTATGATATTGGTAGGCTTCCTTCGAAGTACTTGGGTTTGCTTATGGGATTTTCATACAAGCCAACTAGAGTATGAGATGCCATAATTGATAAATTCATGGGGCGACCATGGGGTGCAAGAAAGAGTATTTGTCAAAAGGCAGAAGGAATGAGATAGCACAATTGATATATTCATAGGGAGATCATGGGGTACAAGAAAGAGTATTTGTCAATAAGCGGAAGGATGACATTGATGAAAAGTGTCTTGTTTCTCCTCAGGATGCTAGCCTTTGTACAAAGAAGCTGGAAAAAACTTGAAGTTTCTATTTTTTTGGATAAATTACATCTACCTCCCCTCAACATTTAGGTAATTATGTGCATCCACAAAAATTAAAAGTTACACTTATCTTCCTTGTTTTGAAATGTTATTAACATTTATCCCCTTCCGATAAAATCAATTGTTTAAACTTAACAAAAAAATGTTAAAATAACTAAAATTTTAGTTGTTTTTCATATTTTATCCCTCCCCCTCTCACATTTTCTTCATTTTTTTTTTAAACAAAAATTCTCAAAAATAAGTAAAAACATAAAGTTTTTTAAGTTTTTAGTAAAAAAAATTTGATGATATGTGAGAGAGGGAGTGGTAAAATTAGAAAAATACCTAAATTTTAATTAGTTTGCATTTGTTAAGTTTTAATGATTGGTTTTATTAGAAGTTGGTCAATGTTAATAAAATTTCAAAATAAGATAGGCAAGTATAACTTTTAAATCTTGCGGGTGCTAAGTTCCTCTAGATTTACGTGATTGCAATCAACGAAGAAGGAATAATCACATATTTCTATCATAGGCATGAAGGTGTGGGGGTATGGAATGTGGTTTTGCAGAAAATCATTTTTGATTAGGAAACATATAGCCTTACCTGGATGATTAATCGCTTATACTCCAATTTTGCAGTTGGGAAGGACATGTTGACGTAGTTGGGATCCAAGCAAGGGATTTTTGCTGGTAAACCAATTTATCATGTGTTGGAAAGGCAACAAGGTGGATAACTTCCCTTGGAAATGCAGTTGGTGAACTGGGGCTCCTTCCAGGGTAGCATTCTTTCTTGCTGTGTGGCTCATGGCAAGATTCTGGCTGTTAATCTTAAAAGGAGAGGTCTTTCCTTGGTAAACAGATGTTATCTATGCAAGGAGGATGAATCAATCAATCATTTGTCTGTGCACTATTCTTGGGTTAAGGAGATTTGGGAGATGGCTTTGACATGTTTTGCATCTTGTGGGTATTAAGGGAAAGTTAGGGGTAGGAGGAAGAATTGGAGAATTATTCTTGCATGCATTTTCTAGGTTACATGTGGAGTAAGGAACAGAAGATGCTTCAAGATGATGAATCCTGTTGTATAGGGCTAAGAGTTCATTTTTATCAATTTTGTACAGTTGGTTAGCCAGAGGAATTGAACTGGATCTAAAAACTTTCTTTTTTTTTTTTTTCATGGAGAACATGATGAGCTTACTGTTGTATTTCTTGTATAGCTTTTGTACACAGGCCACATCCCCCTGATGTGCTTTTCAATACAATTTCACATTTTTCCATAAAAAAAAATAAAGAAAAAAAAAAAAAAAAACGATGTATGTAAGAACAAACAAAATCCTCATTTAAAATTGTACATTTGGAATTGCATCTACTGTTGTGTATAACCGAGTTTCATGTTGCAAGACTGTAGAGTGATTTGAGGGAAGAGAAATATGAATGAAGGTATTTGGAATTTATTATGTTTGTACAAAACGAATTAGCTTTGAATTGGACTCATTTTTAACAAAGTTCGGCTCTGTACTTATTTATCAAACTAAAGCTTCTACTCTGTCTAGTTATATAATTTAAATCTACTATTTAAGGTGAATCTGATTGTGTATGGTCTGCCCGTATACTTGTGCTGGTGCTTAAGCCTCCATTTTATTTTTTCTTTGGGATATTCATTAGAAGGTTGTGCTAAGATTCACCTCCTTAATATTTCTTTGAGTAATTTAACTGTTCTAACCTAATTTAAGATACAAATTCAAATTTGTGCTATTTTTTTCCAACCTTAGTTTTATTAAGTGTCCTTTGATCTCCTGGCCTTCAGGTTGTAATTGGACAACAATTTGTTGTTCCTGCTTACTCCAAAGTATCATTATTTCAACAGCCAACCAAGCAAGATAGTGATGAGGAGCTGGAATATGCTGATGATAGCAGTGGGATTGTCGACAACCCATGTATGTTTCTAATACCAGGGTCTTTCCTACCACATATGTAAAATCTGGATTTTATTGATTTTTAAATGTAAGATCATGGCATGAAATATTTTTTTAATACAATGGTTTTCAATTCGAGTCTCCTTAGTGCCTTACTTGATTGTTAGCACAGGGCCAGGGATTAGTTAAGATGTGCGACACTTAGCTTTACTATATAAAACTAGAAAGGCATAAGTAATGCCCACTGGGCTTCATTTCCCTAATAAAGAGACTCGAGGTCAAGCCTCATTTACTTATAAAAGAAGTGTCAGGTATAGATACGTGATACATACATGTATACAGTTTATTCATTATCATGATATGTGGTTTATCAGTCTGTTATACCCTTACTGTAAGTTGTCTGATATGCAGCAATTGCTGGTGCATCAAATAATTTGAGTGGTGAATTAACATCGGAATTATCTGAGGCACGGCACTGCCTGACATCTCAGGTGACTTTTCTTTTGTTTTCATTTTTCTTAGACTCCTTATTTCTAACTAATATTCAGCAAAATGTGCCTATTTCTGTGTCAGTTCATTTTGGTGCGACTATACAAGTTCGTGCCTGATTTGAATAAAGGAGGTAGTACTCATTGAATTTCATATATATATATATTTATAGTGTATATAATATAGAGAAAATAAAGTTGGCAGTGGCTTTTGTTGTTTTCCTGTGACGGACTAGTGGGTGACCTTGCTAACAGTTTGTTTAAGCAATGTCACTGATGAAGTGAAGATTCTAGTGTTGTCTGAAGGAAAACACACTGCACCCTCTACTTGATGACTGACATGATAAGACTTGATTATATCTTAACAACGAGGACACACGACTAACAAATGACTCTAAAGGTTAATGGGAAAGGATGCTGATAGAAGTCTATCACAGTGGACATAAAAAATGGCGGGGAAGGCAGTGGAGGGGGTTTTATTGAGGTTTTGGTGTAATGAGATGAGAGGATGGAGGTTTCTTATTTGTAAACGATTCCATTGTGTTCTATGGAGCAGATCCACTGCAGTTAGGCCACTTAAGTTGTGTTTTTTGGAGTTTGTTTTTGTTCTAAGGATGGTTAACTCAGAATTTGTGGTTTTACCGTCAAAAATTCAATATTTATAAAAATACAGTTAGTGAAAACGCAGAATGGTACTGTGGTTTTGAAACCGCAAACTGATTTCACGGTTCTTGTCAAAACTACAAAAACGTGAAACCATTTCGCGGTTTTATCAATGAAATGCAAATGGTTATTCAAGAAACGCAAAACCATTCCGCGGTTTTATCCATGAACCGCGAAACCATCCTGCAGTTTTAGTCCATCCTACAATCCCTCAATGGCCTCAAACTCTCCGGTGTCAAGCAGTTGGATAGGGCAATGAGAAAATCAAAACGGACTTCCCAGCGTCTTTTCGTAACCGAAAAGTGATTGGCGGAGGGCTTTCTACCAACGAGCTCATGCGAGTTCGGCCAGAGATTAACATGGACGTGCATGCATGTCGCCTCACGGTAGCTAGAGCCGCAGTTGCAGGCGCCGGCTTCTTTGGACACGGAGTAAGAGAAGCGAGGGATAGATCAAGCCATTTCCAAAGGAGTCCACCTCATTTCTTTCTCCATTGCAGATAGAGATCCGACTGCGCGGCCGTATTACAAGGACAACATTGCGATCGGAGCTTTCGGAGTTGTTCAAAGTGGAATCATGTTTTCATGCGCAACGGGGAACATGATTTCACTAACTGTATTTGCGCTTGTGCTAGTGTTGTTGTTGCGGTTTGGAGAGTTTGAGGGCATCGCGTGTGGAGGCCGAACTAAAACCTGATGGTTTCGCGTTTCTTAGATAAAACCGTGAAATGGTTTCGCGTGTCTTGGATAAAAGCGTGAAATGGTTTCGCGTTTTTGTAGTTGTGACAAGAACCGTGAAATCAGTTTGCGGTTTCAAAACCGTAGTACCATACTGTGTTTTCATTAACTGTATTTTTATAAATACGGAATTTTTGACGGTAAATCCACAAATTCTGAGTTAACAATCCTTAGAACAAAAAAAAAAAAAAAAACTCTGTTTTTTGTGTGTTGAAATTGTATCTAGGTTAAGGGTTAGTTTAGGGAAGTCAGAAATTATTCCTGTTGCTGAGGTGCAGGATTGAGAGGTTTTGACTACTGTTTTGGGGTATAGAAATCGTCTCTTCCTTCAACATATCTTGGCTACCTATGGTGATTTTGACAAAAATAAGACTATGGATGGTGTGATTGAAAGATTTAAAATGTTGGCTGGATGGAAGGGGATTTACCTGTCAAAAGGGGCTTAGGTTACTTTGATTGAATGCAAACTATTGTCCTTGCCAACTTATTTTATGTCGTCGTGCATTTTTCCAGTCTCGTAGTGAAAAGGAGAAACTTCAAAGGGATTTTTATGGGTAGGAATCGGAGTTTTAAGTATCATTTTGTTGATTGGAATTCAGTTTGTTTACCCATAAAGGATGGAGGGGTATGGATTAGGATGTTGAAGGTGTTCAATGATGCATTGTTGGTAAGTGGCTTTGATGCTTTGCTTGATAGAGGGGTGATTTGTGGAGGAAGATGGTGTCTACTAAGTTTGGGACTCTACGGGGAGCATGGTGCTCTTCTAGTAGGACAGGTCTTTTATGGTTCTAGTTTGTGGAAAGGAATTTTGAAAAGGTGGAGCTTATTTATGATGTTTTTTTCCGAGGCATAATGGGGAGAGGACTTAATCTTGGTATGATGCCTGGCTTGGTGGGACTAAGGTGAAGGTTTTTTGTCGGAAGCTATATGGTTTGGCCGTTAACAAGGAAGCTTCTGTTGCATCTCCTCATTCTGTGAGTGAAGGTAATAGGGTGGGGTTGTATTTTGCTCAAGAGTCTTCTTGATGCAGATATTGTACAATTATGAAGTAGGGGAAGGGAAAGATGAAGTCAGATTGGGTTTGACGAAATCAGGATTATTTGATGTGAAATCTTTTTATAAAGCTTTAATAGGATGCAGGGAGGAAACTTTCCATGGAAGAATATATAGAGGATTGGTGCACCCCCAAAGGTTGCATTTTTTATGTGGTGCATGGTTCGCGGTAAGATTCTTACAATTGATTATCTTGTTGTGCGTGGAAAGATTATTGTCAATTGGTGTTGCTTACGCAAGAGGGATTGGGATCTGCCAATTATTTTTTTGGGACTCGATTCTTTCTTGTGTTGGCATTGAATGGGTGGTTTCAACGTTGGTGCCTTTTAGCATTGCATGGTTGGTTTTGATGGATAGAAATAGAACAGCTTTTCAATGAATTGAAATGTCATCACATAGGTTAAAAGGAATTTTGATGTCCTTGTATAGGTGGACCTTGGATGGTATGTGTCCGAATATAAATTGTTTTCTTTCTTTGAATGGTGAGGTCTTTCTGAAGTTGTGTATTGGGTGGCATCCCCTTGATGCCTTTCTTTTAATTATGCATTTTTTAATTATCAATATATGTATAAAAAATATTTCTGACATCGTATCAAAATCTAGTAGTGGCATCAAAGCTTCCAAATGACCAAACCGACATGTAATTGATAGATCTAGCCTTACTTACTGGACCTGATATGTAATTGAGCACTGAGGATGCAAGTTGATGCCAAGTTTTATTTTCTAATGTCAACTAAACTAAGCCTAGTCCAAACAAGTTTCATCTTTCTTTCCCCTTTTCTTTCTTTCTTTCTTTTTTTTTTCCCCTGCTAATACCAGTCCTTTTTACTCAGGTTGGTGCTGGTGGAGTTGGTTACATATGGTCAGTTGGTGAAGGAGGCTATGAGGAAGAATTGAGGCAGTCAGTTGCTCCTATTCCTGCGGATAAACTTGCCGAGTTTATACAAGCTGCAACTGATGACCTGGACCTGTCTGCCCAAGATGGTAACCTTTTGCATCCTTCAGGAGAGCTGCAACCTGACTCGAACAGTATAGGTTCTGAAGATATTATTGAGGATATGAGAGTTGACTCGATCTACTTTGAAAAGGAGGTATGGTTTGATTAACACGTTGACGATGGTTAGTCTTTTGTTTGAATTAAAATTCCATTTCTTAATTTCATTTTGCTTGTAGGTTGAAGCAACTTTTCTGAGGGCTGTTCATGAAAATATTAAAGAAGACCATATTATATTAGAAGTGAACTCACTGCGGTATGTAATATTCAATATTTACATCAAACAAAGCTGGGGGTGTGGTATACATTAGCTGTATGGGATGGAGACATATATAGGATGAAGACATATGATATACTAATCCAGATACCCCACGAGCAACAAATTGAAGAGATAAATCTTTTCATAGAGAATCTTCATCTCTCACATCACTATGGAGGAATGCATTATTAACATTAAGTTAATGAATAGACCAGTGATAGATAGCAGTCAAAGAAATTAGAAGATGAAAGGAGGCCATATTAGGAACATGAGAGAAGGTGTTAAAAAACTTCAATCCATAAATCTTTGTACATCCGTTTGCAACTGAATGAGCTTTTAATCTGTCGATGGAAGCATTAGGGTGCACCGTGACCTAATTTGAATTGGCCATTTAAAATTTAACGCCATTTGAGAGAGGGAGGAGCATGCTTTTGCTAAATACCAAAAATAAGTTAAGGGTTTTTTAGTTTAATGATTAATTGTTATTAAAAATGAGAAGCAGCAAAGGCCAAAACATAAATAAATAAATAGAGTTTAAGGTATTTGATTAAATAGAGAAAAGAAATGAGAAAACTGCAGTGTGGGAGGCTTGAAGCTTGATCTAGTTTCTTTTTTAACTTCTGTTGATACTATGCTACTGTCAGAGTAGGGGGCAAGCCTTTTTGTTAGCATTTTCTTAATGCTTTTTATAAACGATTTTTATTCAAAAAAAAAAAAAAAAAGAAAGAAAAAGAAAAATAAATGTGAGAGAGAGAGAGAGAGAGGGAGGGAGGGAGGGAGGGAGGGGGATAAGAAACACTAATAGAAGCATGTTAGAAATGTTGAAGCTTATAATTATCGATTGCCTAGACTTATTTTTATCAGTGTATTTGATTTAATTACTTATTTTTAATCGATTTGCATTTTTGAGCTACAACAATAATTATTAAATCATTAACACTGCACAAAAGCATTCCTCTTAGAGTAGCTGTTAATATGAGAAAGAAGCTCTGTTATAGCCATTTTTGTAGATTCAACGTAGTTTACTGTAGGAGTGTTTAGACCTAGTGTGTTTCTTATACTACAGATATAGAAATAACAAAAATAGACATATTAAGCAATATAAATTGTTAAATTTTGATAAGATAGATGATTCTGACAATTGTGGTGTTGCCTTCACACTGGAGGTTGACATGAACCAAAGACAGCCTGATAACATGAGCTGGCTTACCAATGAGAACCAATCACTCAACTAAGCTTGGCAAATCTTTTAATCCAACTACTTGATGTTTACAATTGTTTGTCTTCATGTATTTCTTTCTACTCCGTACTTTATTTCAAATTGTAGATCATCATGTCCTTTTTTCTTTTTTAATCTATTTCTTAAGCCTTTGTCTTGATAACTTGAGTTAAATCATCCCTTCTTACCAGTGCAGTTGCTGGTCAGTGGTCTTGATCCACAAGCAAATATTTGTTGCCTTGCCTTAACCTAGTGAAGTAAAAAATATTGCTCCTTTTATCAAAACATTAATGTCAAAATGTTAATGTATTGGGCCTCGTTTCCAGTTTTTCACTCAACTGTTTTGGATATCATTACTGACATGATGCTTCTGCATGTAAGTAGTGAGGATTTGTAATTCAGCAATATTCTGACATATCATTTGTTGCCTATCTTACGCATCAGGTTGTCATACAATAAGACTGCTGTGGACTGTGCCAGCGCGTTATTTTATTCAATGATGAAATTGGCATTAGAAACTCCACATAGTTCAACCAGTAAATACTTCTACACCTTTCTTCCTTTATCCTCTATATTGTTCTTTTCGCTTGATCATTTTCTTCTTTTGCATATTGTATTGGAGAAAAATAGTGCCCTCCATTAACTGTTAGATGTTACGAAGTCTGATGTCAGTGTCTGCAGGTGGTTGCTTTGGATAGCATCATGAATATAGCTCTGTTTGTGTATGTTTGTTAGAACATTTTAGTATCTCAATATAATTCGAAAATGGTTTAGGTTTGCAGAAATGGTAGTGCTAGTTTGTTTCATTTATGGTGTTTGGCCAATTGGTTGAGAAGCTGAAGTTTAAGTGTCTTCCTTGTAAATTAGTGAAGTTGCATGGCTTTTCGATTGTCTTCCCTAGTCTTGGATTTAGTATGCATATGCATGTATTTTTTAATTGGTTTTAAATCAATTCCTGTGATTTCATTTAACAATTTGATTCAAGATCTTGATGCACTTTGCGTTTTAGAACAATTCAAATAGAAGAACGTGTCATTGTTTTGTCCGCATAGAAAATTATAAATTATGTTAATCTCTTCCACTTGCGGAGACAAAAGTTACCAGAAATTGCTAGAACGCTGCAACTTCGAACCACGCTTTGGTAAACATTCCTTTACATGGTACACTCACGTACCAGGACACTAAATTTGAAGATCTGAAAAGATTATACTTATATTATATTTTCATCAAAAAAACTCTTAAAATAGTGAATTGATAATAAATTGTGTGACAATAAGCAATAAGTTTAGTTTAAGCTTTTATGAATGGCTAATGAGCAAAGTTTTGTATCAAACTTAATGTGCAGTTAGTTTCTTGAATATCTACACTATTTTATTTTCTTGATTAATTGTTTTTCTAAAGACGTCACTTTTATATACCAAAACATTTTTAATGATATGAAAACTATATATATAATTGATGAGTAATAACATGATGACTGTGTGAAAGTACTAATGTATCACATTTCTATTTTGTTCAATGTACTGTAACAATTCACGTTTTACGTAACATTGGTGAAGGCCTAGAAACAAAGAGGGAGAAAAAGTCTATGCATGTTCAGTTCTGGTCTATAAGGCTTTTATTACCAAAGGCCATGTTGTCTTATATTTCTTCTTCAATTTGATTGTTTCAGGCATTCACGTGTGTTCTCACCTATTCGAATTTCTCATCTTTCTGAGTAATCTTGGATTCTACATACAATAGTTCCTTGCCCAACTTCTGTTTTGAGCACTTAATTTCTCAGCCACTTAATTATTTTTTCACTTAGTACATGTGAAATCTTTGGTAAATTAACTTACCAGCTATTTTGGCACGTGATATGTAGCAAGCTACTAATTGAGTACGCATTTTTTTTCATAGTTCTAGAGCTTTCTATCATGATTGGTCTACACCAAGGCTTAGCGTTAAACTCGTGGTTGTTTGTCCTAGTTATGGATGAGATTAAAAGACATATTCAGGATCAAGTGTCCTGGTATATGCTATTTGCATATGAGATTGTTTTAGTGGATGAGACAAGAGAAGGAGTGAATATTAAGTTAGCATCGTGGCGGGAAACATTGGAGACAAAAGGGTTTAGCTAAGTCGATGCAAAACGGAATATATGGAATGCAAGTTTAGCCAAAGCAAGATAACTGGAGGTATAGAAGTAAGTTTGGGCACACAAAAGATTATAGAGAAAGAAAACTTTAGGTATTTTGGATCTATGGTGCAACAGGATAGAGGGATTGATACTGATGTAAATCATAGGATTCAGGTCGGGTGAATCAAATGGACGAGTGTTTCGGGAGTCTTGTGTGATCGGAAAGTCCCCCTCATGGTGAAAGGAAGGTATTATAAGGTGGTGGTAAGACCAACGTTGTTATATAAATTAGAGTGTTGGGCAGTAAAGCAAAATCATGTTCAGATGTTGGTAGTTGCAGAGATGAGAATGCTAAGATGTGTGGGATCACAAGTGGAGATAGGATTAGGAACAAGGAG
The DNA here is from genome assembly GCA_003260245.2 of Sideroxylon spinosum. NCBI lineage: Eukaryota > Viridiplantae > Streptophyta > Magnoliopsida > Ericales > Sapotaceae > Sideroxylon > Sideroxylon spinosum. The sequence goes on along the minus strand of QLOD02000016.1, from coordinate 11,384,393 downwards.
ATTAGGGGCAAAGTAAAAATAGCACCAATTGAGTATAAAATGGGAGAGAATCGTTTAAGATGATTCGGTCATACTTGAAGGCGTATAATGGAGACACCGGTTAAAAGGTGTAAAAGTATGGAGATTGCCAGGAGTATTAAAAATGATCTTACCTTCATGAATCTAATAGAGGACATGGCCCTAAACAGATTTGATTGGCATCATCAAATCCATATAGCCGACCTCACCTAGTGGGAAAAGGCTTGGATGGTTTGGTTTGGTTTATAATTTGTTCCCTTTTCCGTGTTATTGATGTACTAACCTTAGTTGTCTTTTCATACATTTTTGAGGCACTTGGACCTGCTGTCTACATTTTTTTATCTGTTTTCTTTCTTTTCATATTTTCTTTATGTGGGCACATGGATCCACTAAGGCACGTGGTGGGTCATCTTGGAACCATCTCGTTGCTGTGTCATCTCCAATGCCAATGCCATGTGATACTCCTTTAACGGCACCTGACTATCGTGTGACTATGGCTACTGTTTTTGGTATTTTGGCCACAGGTCATTAGATGCCTTTAGGCTTTTCCTTGGCTCCATAGAGACGTCTCCCACCCAAACACATGCATTGGCACTTGGCTTATAGGCTAGAGCAATTCCATTGATGCATCTGAGTGAATCATTACCCAAGTGCAGTCTTTTCTATAGCAAAGCTCCCTTGGCACAGTGTTGCAGGCTGAAAGACCAGGCTAGCATGATATCTTTTTTTTCTCAGTGTGTCTGCATGGAGAACATGTTGCAGAATACAATAACCGCAAGGCAACTTGGCTCTAAACTCCATCCCACCAACTCAAATTCTGAAGCTAATGAAGCTGCTTGACCATGATGTAACCAAAGTGCTACTAAATGCAATTAGTCCCACCAGGGTGCATCCTCCACGTGAGTGACCTTCTAGCCAAGGACTTGCATCTGAGTTGCTTTCCACCCGAGCACATCCCCCTTTTTTTTTTTTTTTTTTTTTTTTTTTTTTTCACTCAGCTCTTTTTTGTGAGCTTTTATTCTTCAGCAAGGTTCCACAGTCTTTACGCACACCATATATTGCATAACCTTATTAATGCATGCTCTGTCTCCACATCTTGTCCGTGTTTTTATTGGCTAAACAATCAAACACAGCTCTCCATCTTGTCCTCAATTGGTGAACTTTTGCCCAACATTATTGAATTCTCCTTTTTATTCTGCACATCCATATTGACAGTCCCTATTTTGTGTTTTTTGTATGTTGTTAATTGCTGGTGAGCATGGCTTCCACCAGCTCAACAGCAGCTTTTTGCATTATAGTTTATATATTCTTTATTATTTATTTATTTAGAATCTTGAGGCACCCTTATAACTCCCTTTTTTGTGCGTGCGTGTGTGTGTGTGTTTTTTTTTTTTTGGGGGGGGGGGCTTGTCTCCCTTCATGTGTATCTCAATTATTGTTTTTTTTATGTTTTCCCACAGGTGAATTACTTAAGAACGCTACTAATGTAATTTGCACATGGCAGAAGCTTCTAAAGGATTACTTGCCTAGCCTAGATGAGGAGGTTTGTATTTGTTGGTAATCTTTTTTCTTTTTGATTTGTCATTCCTTTAATCACTAAGATTTGGCATTTTAAACTAGATTTTCATATCGGAGAATATATCAGAAGTTCTTCGTGTCATAAGCTCCTGAACTATTTTTTTCATTTGTTGTACTTCATATCCATTTTATGTATAAACCTTTTGTTAGGAAAATGATGCTGACTTGGAATGCATTCTTCTTAATTCACAATCATAATAATGCATTCTTCTCATCAGAATTTTTTTCTACGTTGCCTTTTGTATAAGCTTGCTAGATGCAAAAAGTTTAAAACTTTGTTAAAATCTTCTTTGATTAGCATATTGTAAATGTGATTGTTCTCAATAAGCAATGCCAGCTATTATCATCATTTCGTCCTTCATTCTCCTGGTCTACAAAAGATGCCATCCTTTCTTGTTCCCCTCAACTGTTCCGCCTACTACTGCCCATCATCACTAATAACCTATGTAGGATGGGTACACTAACTAGGGTACTGTAATTGTTTATGCATATTAATTTGCAGTTTTATACTTTTATTTATTTGTGATCCTGCCATTTCTTGTAATGAATTTTTTTTTTTTTTCTCTGGTGGAATAGTGTTGTTGGTGTGTTCGCCATCCACTATGCCCATGCTTTTCAGCATGTGTGCTCTTGGTTGTCTGAACCGAGCTGTAATTCACTTCATTGCTTGGTTAAACAAATTACCCAATATTGTCCTTCATATTTCTGTTCTTTTAGAAAACAAATAATAATGCTTTGTTTTGTAATTCTTATATTGTGTTTTGGTTTTGATTTGTGTTGGACAGCATACTGAAGCTTTAGATTTGGCCTGTTTACTAAAGAATGCTGTTTGCATTTTGTCATTTTAATTTTTTTTTGTTTTTTTCCCTAGTTAAAAATCTTGGACCTTTATATATTGTTAAGTGGCAGTTCTGATGTCTAGGGGGCTAACTTTTTTTTTTTTTTTTCCCCTTTGATGTTCTTATAATAATATACCACTGGTATAATTGCAGATTGAAGTGATACTGAAATTTGAAGAAATGTGCTTGGAATCTGCTAAAGAATTTTCTTCATTATTTGTACAGGTATTACTTCTCACTTGATATTGATTACCTCGTAATATGCTTGATGGCCTTGAATAATATATTATATTATGTAAATGGACAGTTGCGAAAGTTCTTTATATTTACCTGATTATGTACTTTTTTATCTTATTGATATATTTTCTCCCACTTTCCAATAAAACTCCTAAAAAGTAATCCTCAAGTCTTGTGGTTAATAAAAGAAGTAATATCCAACGACAAACTTCCTGGTCAGGATCCACAGAAAGTGGGGAAACACATAAAATTTGAATTCTATCAGAACAGTATGTTGTCAAGCAAGCTCAATGCTCTTTTTTTCTTTTTTTTTTTTTTTTTTTTTGGGGGGGGGGGGGCAGCAGCTGTGACCTTGGATAGAAGATTATTTGGTTATTTATTTATTTATTTTTACCTTAGAAAAATGCATTTGAACATCCAATCTAGCTTATTTTATCAACGTTGGTGCACTTTTCTTTCAAGGACTGCCCATCCTTGTCCTGTGTAAAAAATAAATGCATACTCTAAAATCTAAACTTTCATTTTATGACCCCTTTTACTTCTGGTCCGTAGTTCGTAGCCTTATGTTTTTTTTGGGGGGGGGGGGGGCACTTTTTGTTGATGATAACTCTGAAACACACTTTGAGAAATGTGGTAGTTGAATTAACAATAGAAAGGGAAGACAGTGTCTATGTGTTTCAAATCCAGGGTTGTTTTTTGTGTCATATCATCTTATTAGCATTTATTATTGTACACGTCTCCAACTGTGCTACCAAGATTGCCTTAAAATGGTTTTAATTTAAATACTTTGGACAACAATAAGTTGTGATTCTTATTTGCAGCAAAATCTTTTGAGCATTGCATCAAAACTGAATTTAAAGAACATTTAAATGGAATGCATTTAATCCTTATGGTAGTGTATATTTATACTTGTAGAATAAGTACTAACTAGGACATGATATAGAGAATCATATCTTATACTAATACGGAAAAACTCAATCTAGCCTATTTCTATATTTATGCGATCTCGTATCTCAAATACTTCCTCTTAGTATAAAAGCTTATATATCATACATTCTAAGGTTCTTACAACTATGTCTAACTCAAGATCTTTACAGAGCTTTTATTGAACAAATCAGCAAGATGATCTTCAGAATTGGCATAACCAATTTTAATGATATTATATATGATCTCTCTATAAAAATGACAGTCTAGTTAATGTGTTGAGCAATATGGACCACAGCCTGATTATTGCATAATTGCTTCATCGGTTGTGAATGGTGAACTCCTAATTTCTCCTTCATATGTTATATCCAAATTTACTCATATGAGGTGTGAGCCGTAGTACTATACTCTCACTTTGCACTAGACCTTGCAACTACTATCTTATCCTTACTCTTCCATAACAATAGGTTACCTCCATCGAAAATGAAATCAGTAGTAGAGTGCTTGTCTGATGGTAATCCTATCCAATCTGCATCTATATTCCTGTATTGAAGTGGTCCATGATCCTATCTAACAAACATCTTCCAAGTACTCCATTTATCAGAATTTAGACAACTGCATCTCAATGATTGGTGCGAGGTCCAGAAACAGACTAATTACACTCACGGCAAAGGAAATATACTGCCTTGTCATTGTCAAATAGTTTTAACTTCCCAACTTATCGCTTGACTGACTAGGATCCTCTAATAAGTTACCCTTATCTGCAAGGAGCTTTGTATAGGGATTCATCTATGTGTGCACAAGTTTTTAGCCCCGTATACCTGTCTCAGTAAGTTTAGAACATACTTCCTCTGTGAGAGAGCAATATCTTTGCATGATTTGAATACCTAAATACTTGAGAAAATGCTTTAGTAGCTCCAAATATTTGGTGTTGAGCTTACTCTCAAGGAATGAGGTCAAGTCGTGATGCTCTATGTATCTTTTCATGTGATAACAATGTCATCTACATATGCTAAGAGTGATTCTTTCCATGAGTGAAGTGTTGATAGAAGACAAAATGCTTCACTCCACATTGAATTAGGCCAAACTCCATAGCTATATTGTCAACAGTGTTGATATGAGAGGCTTTTACCGATTAGTGCATGTCTCACTGTGCATGACAACTTTGTTGTGTGGGTGAGAGAGAGAGAGAGAGAGAGAGAGAGTTGTTTTTGTCTGTCTTTATTTATTTATTCCTTTGAGAGGCAATCGACCTTTATGAGCATTGGAAAGCTTGGTTTAGAGTAATGTTTTCTTTAATGGAGATGTAGGATGAAAACACTTCATGCCCTTTATGATAAACCAATTAAAAACACAGGCTATTGTGGTCCACGAAAGGTTGGGTGCATCAGTGTCAGGAAACCATATGGCATGGAAAATTTGTTTGTTCTGGGCAAGATGTACATGTACGAGTGATGAATATCATTTCATGTCTTGCATTTTCTTTAATGTTCTAAAATGTGCAGTGATCATCCTTCTCAGTTCATCTTTTTCCTTGACTGATTTAACCATCACAACTTCATAGATTTTGCATCTTCTGTATGACAAAGACATCTTGCAAGAAGATGCTATTCTGAATTGGGCCTCTGAAAAAGAAGGGGCAGATGAGTCTGACAAAGTTTTCCTTAAGCAGTCAGAAAAATTCATCCAAGTAAGTCTTGCTGTCCTCTTTTTTTTTTTTTGGTTCTTGTTTTGTAAATAGCTATTATGTTCATTAAATATCATGTTATTATAGGTTAATCCCTTTGTCCCTGATTCCCTAGGTTTGTTCTGTTATCATCTATTTTCTATGTAACGCTTGCAAATTTGTCTGTGGAATTTGTGTGCAGTGGCTAAATGAGGCTTCTGAGGAAGAAGATTGATAACATCCAGATTGGTTCCTCGTTACAAGATGGCAATTTTCTGGAGACATGTTAATTTGTACTGTCATCTCATAGGGCACCATATATTTTGCTGTTTAAAGGTTGTCATGTTTATTGATTTTTTTTTTCCTTGACTCTAGAAACAATTTCGAAAGACCAACTAGTTATCCTTAGAAATCCATTTGTTGTATTTACTTTTGGCGCCCGTGTGGAGAGAGAGAAAGAGAGAGAGAGAGAGAGAGTGTGTGTGTGTGTGTGTGTTCTTTTTTCTGCCTTACCGAAAGACCATGACATTGAAACCTACTCATCGAGATGACCCAATTTTTGGCAGTGGTAACAGGCTTACCAGGGTCACCTCACTGTGGTGGGACACCAATGTTTTTTCTATTCATTAATATTTGAAAATCCAGTAATACTATGCTTTCGGTTAACATTGAGGTCTTCATTCGGTTGGTTTAGTCTTCATTCATTTGGTTTTTGTTCTCTTAAAAAAAAAAAATAAATAAATAAATAAGTAAAATAAAATAAGTAAATGAAAATCGAAGTGGTTACTTAAAACCTAACATTTAAATGTACTTTTAGGCGGCTTAATTTTGAACCCATCTTAGGTTAGTATGACGGTGTGATATCGATAATTTTTTTTTTTTGGGAGGGGGGGGAGGACCTGACATTTAAAATGTACGTTTTGGCTGTTTGATTTGGAATCCATCTCAGGTTAGTATGATGGTGTGATATTGATGGTGGGGGAAACTGCTGGAGATCAGCTCAGGTTTTTTTTTTTTTTTCCCCCTTTTTTCCTTAATTTAATTTAATTTAATTACGGTAACCAAGTTTTTTTTGGTATTTGGATTAATGGGAGAAATATATAACGTCATGAGAGTATACCCTTATATTACAAAAAAATTATACATGATGCTCAATACAAAAGCTTGAATACTTCAATTTGTGCAAATAGTTACATTTATATTTGTATGTTTAATCTTTTCTAATTGTGACATTTTTAGTTGAATTTCATGCTTGATTTTGTTTGCTATGGTAGACAGTGTAGAAGTGATTCTCTTGAACATTCTTGTGTTTCTTTCCATTCAAATGTGATAAACCATTGTTATCTATGCAAGCCTTTTTATCATATTAGCAAAAAGTCTTTCCACTAAAGTATCCAATGGCCTAATCTATTTCAGCATTTCGCGTTTGATTTTTTCAGTTAACTAAGCAAGGATTGCTGATGATGTCTCGAACTTTTTTAGAGAAGAGGCATTTGAAAAATAAATGATCAAGGCATTCAACATTATTTTCATGTAGCTCATAAATATTTGTACTAATTTGGCCCCAATTAACTGATTTATCTTTGATAAAGCTGTGTCTAGGAATATGCTTGTGAAAATATAAGAGTTTATACCATTGTATCTTTGGCTTTTGCTGTTTTAGTGCATTCCAGGTTAAAGTTGCCGGATATTTCTTATCCTTAGATGTTAATCATATAAACTCATCTCTTTTGTTGCAATTTAGTAGATAGGTTGGTGGATTATGAATTATAATTTATTGAAGTTTCCAAGTGTAGGGAGAAAGGTCGAACTCAACATTTACCTTGAATTATAACAAAGACTTTGAATCAGTTGTAAGCCTTGTATTATATACAATCCTTTGCCCATACTCAAGAATGAGAGGACCAGGGGATGCCAATTACAAAACCATAATGAGATCATCAACAAAGCATATACGTGTTATAATGGAGTCTTTGCACTCTGGATAGTGTTCAATTCTCTGTCTTGGATATGTTTTTGAAAGAGTTAGGGTAGAAGAAGAAATAGATAGGGAGGCGATGGATCCTTGTCTTAATCCTCTTGCTCCAGCAAAATGGCCTCCAAAGCTCCATTAATGGCAATAGAAAACTAAGGTGTAATGATGCATTATTCAATCAATTTCTTGAATTTATCTGGAAATTTAAGAGCCTTCACGATATCTAATAAGAGAGACCATGAGATTGAGTGGCTTTCATCAAATCAATTTTAAGTGCACTTCTAGGATACATATGTAATTTCTAAACAATTCTTGCATCAACAAAATTTGATCGAAAATTGATCTTCCAACCACAAAAGCAGATAGGCAAATAATCAAATGCATGGTCTTTTTAAGTCTATTAGCTATGATATTAGAAATGCATTTGTAAACTGTGGAGGAGCAAGGGATTGTTTTAAATTAGAAACCATTAAAGGGTCGAGAAAATAGCAGTATAATTAACTTCTTTAAGGAGTTCACTTGAAATGAAGAGGCTATTGATTGCAACAGTGAAATCGTGCCCCATGATATCCCAAGTTTTTTTTTTTTTTAAATATGCATTATAGCCATAGGACCAGGTGCCTTGTCGCCATTCAAAGAAAAGAGTGTTTTTTTATCTCCTCATCAGGGACATCTTTCACAAGGAAGTTAGTGACACTAGCTGGAAGAGGATAGCCCATTATATCTTCTACATACCGTGCAACTTCATGTGGGTAACTAGCAGATGATCCTAACAGTTTCTTGAAGTGGCTTACTATGATCTCTTTGACCTCATTGTAATCCTCATGCATGCCTTATACTTTCAGCATTATGGTCTGAGATTCCTGGTTGAAGAAAGGTTGCTTCAGCTTCAGGGTACTTATCCAGCTATTCTTCATTGACTAAGCACTCTGTTAAGCTTGCTCTGGATTAGCTGGTCATTGCGATGAGCTCAGACGTTGCTTTGCTCAAAACGGTTGCGGTTACAAAAAAAAAAAAAATTGGGTAATGTTTGTACAATAAATATATATTTATATATCAAAATTAACATTGATTCATGATCAATATATATATATATATATATGTATACCTTAAAATATATATCGCAGATAATGCGATAATTAGGTATCAATGGCTCCCTTACAACTTTGGCGCATCAAGCTTCGAACGATCCAGTGTGATCGGTTTCGTCCACCGGCTCAAACGGAAAATCAATGCTCCTGTACTTTCCGGCCACCAAATCACGCCCTGAATCCCAATAATAAGGCCTCGAATCCGCGAATAAACTTGCCAAAACATAGAGTCAACCCTACTGTTGACTTCCGTCGGAGTGTAGCACCATGCAGCCATCACGCCATGGGGCTTTTAAGTGCCCCCTTCACTTGTTTACGCCTAACAATTCTCGAAAGACATCATATATATATATATATAGTGATATATCTAATTCAAAAATTTTCTATTGTTATGCCAGATCTCTTCTAATCAAACTAATAGTGCTTTGGCTTAGTGGTTCACCTCTTACCTTGAGGATTTCAGCAGATAAATTTTTTTTTTTCTATATTTATATTTATTGTTGTAATTTTGAAAACTCTACAATTTTCTTCGTAAAATCTAACTTCATAGTAATTCTTTATTCTCTCTCTTTATTTATTGTTTTTTTTTAAAAAAGTAAAATTAAAAACTTCACAGTAACTCTATCTATTTTACAAAATTAAATACTTCACAGTAATTTGCTTTCATAACTTCACAACAATTCCAATACGCATCCGAAACTCTTTCCTCGTCAAATATTCCGACTTTATTGTAACTTTTTTTTTTAAAAAAGAAAAATTAAAAAGTTTCATTATAGTTCCATCTTTATTTATTTATTTATTTTATTTTTTTTAAAATTAAATATTTCATAATAATTTAGTTTCATTAGTAATTTGAATATGCATCTAGAACTCTTATTTTATTTTATTTTATTTCTTTAGATAGGTCTCATTAAATATTTCGTTTTGTCTCCAATTTTCTAGATCCACTCCTGGGTGAAACCAATGCAGGGCTTGAGATACACTAACTAGATTAACATTTGCTTGCTCAGGTAACATATTTTGAAACTCACCGATCGACGTTTTGGGCGGAGTGTGTTGATATCGGCTGCTGGGGATCTTAGGTTTCAATTCTAATTGGCCTTGGCTCGTGTATGAGGCTATCACATTTTTGTATATCCTAGTTAGCTGAAATTGACTCGCATTAGAATCATTCATTTATATTACATTATTATTAACTCATACAAAATCATAAAGCGATGGTAAACAGATGTGTTTGATCACTAACTGGTGTGTTATAGCACATATGAAAAACGCTTTTGGACCAAAAACAAAATGATAAATAATAAAATAAAAAAAAAAGGAAAAAGAAAAGAAAAGTTTGTATTTGAGAATAGAACTAAAATGGAGTGACAATAGTTGTATTGAATTATATTATACCTCTATGAGTTTATTTATTTGAAAGGATACGTTTAATTCCAATTATTTCACATTATTCTGGATTCTTTTTATGGTTTAACTTTTCTTGTTACCAAATATTACTATCTAAATTCGTGACCCTGGATAGGAAAAAAGGTCAATTACGATGTTGATTACCTTAATACATCCTGTCAGTGGTGAAGCTGTTATAGGGTCAAGGTGATCATAGCTTCGTCTAAGTTTTGAAAAAAATTATCCATATATGTAAATTTTTAATTACAAATTTTTTTTTTATTATAGTTTGGTCCCCCTAAAATTGTAAACAATAATTGATCTTGCTTAGAAAAATATTACCACTAGCACATATAAATTTTTGAATTAAAAGTGAAAATTTTGAATCATTCCCAATCCACACAATAAATAATAAAATACGAAGATACCAAGAAATAACGAGAAAAACCCTATTCATAGGAAAAACCTTAAAACAATTTTCACTATATAATTTAGGTTATAGGTACCTACCTAAAATCTCTACGACTCCTCGCACAACTTTTTTGAAATATTTGCTCGAATCCATGATTAACTTTGACCAAGTAAAACTTTTTGAATCCTCAAAAAGTACACAGATTTAACAAAAAGTAAAAGAAAATAAGAGAAAGACTTATAAGTTCATAAAGAAAAAATTCTCTCTCTCACAAGATTATAATATGTCCCTTCAATTGTAGTTGTACATTAATCTTGGGTGCGTATATATAGACTTACAAATACCTATTTCAATTAGAATTCAAATACATAAATAGATTTTCCAAAACGGAAATCAAATCTTCATAATATTCAAAATCTTTGTTAGGGTGATCTTTTGAATCATAGCGTCTTGCTTGTGAAAATGCTTAGACTCCTTGAGTTACCTGTGCCTAACCTGTGGGTTCCACTGCTCAAAGTCGATTTGTCTAGAAAATTCTCCAAGTGTTATTCTAATTTTTCCATATTTGGACTTCTTTAGCCACACTCTTTTTCATCTTTAGAAAATTTATTTCATCTTCAAGTTAGGAAACCAGTTTAATTCCAACTTGAATTTATTTTGTTTGGATTTGCCATAAATTTAACTTTACAAAAAGAAATTTAAATTATGGACTAACCTCCTAAAAATTTAATTATTTTTTTAATTGTTACATATAGGGTACATTTGGAGTGCAAAAAATCTTACATAATGTGTAACTTTCTCCAAAAATCTATAACTTTTATCAAAATTTTCAATACCAAAAATCTCCAATTTTTAACAAAATTTTTCAACATTTACCAATTTTTTAAAATTTTTTTCACAATTTTTGAGGAATACACTAAACACTCAACAATCTAAAATTTATTTACTTTTTATTTTATTTTTTTGCTAAACTTTGGTACTCCAAATACCATCATAATCTAAAATTTGAAAGTCCATCTATTCATATATATAGTTTATTTTATTCCCATCTATGCATATATATAACTTATTTTATTCACTAAATATAATTTTTATAATTTTTTCTAAGCCTAAATTCAACCTAAAAAAAAAAAAAAAGTTGGCCCCTCCTAACTATAAATCTTAGCTTCATCCCTGCATCCTGTAGAAAAATACAAATCTTTATTACTTCTTAAATTTACATTTACACTTCTTATACTTTAGAGTAAGGGTAAAATATTAAAATATCCACTAATAGTATAACTTAAAAAAAATATATATATATTTACACTCAGTGTACTTCACATATATTGTACTTACACTCATTAATTTTATTTGGTTATTACTCGATATTTTGTCATTTTACTTGAAAATTTAATACTATTTATCATTTCACTTTAGTATTAAGTTTAATGGGTATAAAAGTAGATTTTTCGTGTTTAGGTGATATTTAAGGTGAAAATTACTACCAACTATTGAAATTTAAAAAGTTACCTTTAGAACTGTTGTACTTAGAATTAAAATGAAGTCGTGAACGATATTAAATTTTCAAATAAAATTATGAAATATAGGAGGTTGTAAAATATATATATATATATATATATATATTAAATCTATTAAGAGCCAAAGTTGTTTTACTAAATAAATTTTTTTAATACTTTCACTTTGGCTTGACACATAAGAGCATGGTATCAAAACTAAGTTTGGGAAGACCCCTTCTCTTTTTTCATTTATCAATCTTGGATTATACTTTGTTAGATTATAATTTGTCAACCTCTTTTGTGTGTGTTTTCATAATAAGAGTTAAAATGATAAACCTTTATGTACAAAAAAAAAAAAATAAAATAAATTATTTTTTTATTTTATTGAATTATGAAATAAGGTAAAATAAATTATTTTTATATGAATGTTCAAAACATAAATTTAAATAAAAACTAATTTAATCTTAAAAAAAAAACGTTTTCTATTTTCTTGTAGGTATAAGGGTGTTTGTTTAAATTTGTGAATATTTCTCTTATGAAGGATAATTATGTCATTTCAAATTAAACATAAAATAGATAGTCAAAGAAAGATAGACTTGTAATTCTATCTAATGAAAAAAGTAGAATAGATTATGAAAACCTATTTGTGGAGTGCAAATAAGCTCACATAATTAATAAAGTAGTAACATGAAACAGCTGTGAGTCTATGGAAAGAAGTAGGGCAAAGAAACGATTGATTTGTTAAGGCTATTGTCTAATGATGGCGGCTAAAAACTGTAATAATACTCTGTTGGGGAAATTTTTTTTTATTTTGTTTAGATATTCATAAAGAAATCATAGTTAGATATCAATTTTTTTTTTTTTAAACTGAGGATCCCTGTTGTAATATTTACTTATATTTCTAAATATCTTTTTAGAATAGATTACTTAGCTTAGTGTAGAAGTTAAAATTTTTTTAGAGTTAATAATTATTTTGTTTCATAATTTTATATTATTTTGTCGAGAGCTACTTTTTCCACCCTCCTAACATCCGCACCCCCCACTCGCACCTCCCAAATTACCATAATACCCCTTCTCCTTTAAATAAATTACTTTTTTGATTTAATCGTTTTATTTCTTTATTTTATTTGTAATTTATATTTTATTCTTTTATTTTACTTTTTAATTTAATTCTTTTATTTTTTTCTCATTTATTTTTTATTTGTATTTATATTTTTTTTCTCTTTTACTTATTTAATAGTCTTATATATTTATTCTCTTTTATTTGTTTGATAAATCTTATATATATATTTTTGTTGTTATTTATTTTGTGTTTCTTTATTTATTTAATTTTCTTTTGATTCTTTATTAATTTTGTTGTCCCAAATAGCAACACTAGAGGAAGTGAATAGGGTTGCTTAAAAAAATTACAAATAAAAATTTCAACCCTTAAAACAAATATATCAAGATGAAAAGATAATAAAAAAATGGAATGCACTTAAAAAAATATTAAATATTTGTGGATGAAAAATGAGTGCTATTGTTTGCAATAAATATGAAGAGAAGGGAAGAGAAGCAAATACAATTGATTTATAGCGGTTCGGATTCAATGTTGCCTACGTCCACTCTCTCAAGGTTTTCCTTGAGATTTCTCCACTATTCTTTGAAAAGATTGTTACACAGTAGCTTTCCAAGGTGTTAGAAACCTTTTCAAGTGATTTTATCCCCAAATCACTCACTCCAAGTGATTCTATTCCCAAATCACTCCACAAGTCTTTCTTAAAGAATATCTTTTGTTTTGGTTCCAACACTTGAACCAAAATCAACAAGAGCTTATCGAACTCTCAAAAATTAAGAGGGTTATAAGTTTCCCTCTTTCATAATAACAATAATGATTTTAGCACTCAATCAAAGAAAAAGAAACTCTCACAAGTTGAGTATAAAAGATGAATCACAAGTGTAAGAAGAAATCACTTTATATTTACAAAGTTATGGATTTTCTTGTATCTCTTTGTAAGCACTTCTTTCTTTCCTTTTTTTTTTTTTTTTTTTTGAATCTGAGTTTGAGGCTGTATTTATAGGCAAAAATCTTCAAGTGGCCGTTACTAAATAAAAAGACACCTTTACCCTTGAAAGAAATTGAATTTCCTTACTTCCAATGCTGCCTTTCAGATTCAGATTTTCTGAGATATCTTTGTGACCGTTTTTCACCCTCCTAACATTTATATCTGATATTGGCTTAGACTGATAACTTTGTAGATATATGAGTCAGATATAATCTGACCAAATTTGAGCTTCATCCAACCGTTAGATCTTTAGATATAGGCTCCAAACCGAGACTAGTTCCAGATAGTTTTTTTCTGACAATCTGAATATGTGTTTCTCTTTTAAGTTTCTGTTTTACCATGATACTTTTAGAATTAGAAGATACTTAAACTACAAAAGTTGTAACTTTATACGTATTATTTCCACACATCAAAAATCAGAATTTCTTAACTTTTATATTATGAGTTATGGCTCAAAAACCAACATTAGCTCTAGAATTCAGAATTACATTTTCTTCTTTAATGCCAAATAGTCCAACTCATTTTCGGACAGCTTACCTTCAGATCCACGAAACTATTACTCCGACAAAGTTGTATATATGTAAGTCTGGTTTATTATATTTAAATATCATGCCATTTGAACCGTTAGATTTTCAAATTTTATTAATATAATAACGTATGTCTGATTTGGCTGTTTATCTGAGTTAACCTTCAACTTCAAGTTTTCATCTTTCTTTAGTTTCCATTACTCCAAATTTTGAAATTCCTTTACTTCATTATCCAAATACATGAAAAATAATATCAATATCTTTCAAGTATTTTATCTTGAATTTATCAAATTGAAATGAATTGCAACATTGGATACAATGTCTATTTGAAAATTAATTGTGAAAATTTATTCAAAGTTTGTTATCATCAAAATCAATTATAAAACTAAGTTTTTGAACCTTAAGTCAAAAAATTTATTTAACACTACTTATGTATAATAGAAAATAGTAATAATTTTTCATTAGTAATAATAGAAAATGTTCTTTTGTATAACTTGCGAACAAACACTTTTTTCAAATGAAAGTCTTTTAAACCAATCTTGTCTTAACCAATAGTACATGTGATGCTTACACAAAATAAAAAAATAAATTAAATTAATAGAAAATAAATAACTGAATGAGTGGTTATAATTGAAGATAACAAGAAAATCTGAATCATTCAATATCTTAAAAATACCAATGAGCATTTGGCACATAAACCCATGATCATTAAATATAAAGAATATTAAATAAAGTAGAAAAAAAGATAAATCTAATAAATAAAAGATATAAAAAATATTAAATAGATAAATTTGATACATAAACCAATGATCATTAAATATAAAGATAAATATTATATAAAGTAGAAAAAAAGAGATAAATATAATAAATAAAAGATATAAAGAATATTAAATAAATAAAGTCAACAAAATATTAAAAAATAATTAAATAAATGAATTTAATTAATAAGATAAAAATAATAAGTAAATAAATTAACCAATAATTATATATATTTATATATATAAATTTTGTAAGGGAGAGGGGTAAGATTGTAATTTTGTAGGGGAGGGTTAGACTGTCAAGGGGGTGTGGGTGTTGGGGGGGAAAGCAATTTTCTATTTTGTTTATTAGTTTCAGTTCTAACTTTTCTATGCAAAAATGTTGTAATGCTTTTTGACTCATAATTAGGATATTTTAGCCTTATTAAAAATTTAAGGTTAACTCAAAATTGTATAATATAAAATAAGTTTACAAGAATCAAACTTAAGGTAGTTTTTATGAACTAAAGTGCATTCACTACTACAAAAATACATAAGCATCACTGTTTTCAGGTGTGATGTTTCATTTTCATCTCGATCACAAAAGCGATTATAAGTTGCTTTTTTTTTTTTTTTTTAAATCAAATTTTATGAATGTGATCAAAAACTCACAACAATGGTATACTAAAAACGTGATCTTTTATGGTAAAAACTAATATGAAAAGAAATTTCACATGATCTTTTATGGATTTTGATCTTACTTTCTTTGAAAAATGGTGGTTAAATATAGACAAATCATGCTAAAAATGGTATAAATTTTAAAAATAATACAAATTCACATGGCAACATGCTATCACGTCATCGTGGCACCTTATCATTGTCGCAATCTTATATATTTAATATTTTTTTTTGTTGCTAAGAATCGAATTTCACCATTCCTTTATAAGTTAGCGTGGTTGACCACTAGTTCAAGTTATCATTTTTATATACATTTTATATATTAATATATATAAATAAATTTTTATCACTTTTTGGCTTGCTAAAAGTTATAAAATTATATTATTTTAGTTTAATTATTTTAAGCTTTTTTCAATAATTTATTATCACTTTTGCTAACAAATTATTAGCTAAAAGTTACACATTTCCAATCAATTGGTCGAGAAAAATGATAAAAAAATTTACTTTTATAAAATTATTTTAATTTCTTGCAATAATTTGAATTCATAACCAACATATAGAACCATACAAATACTTAATAAATAGTTTATGAATATCTATCATATTTAATTAAAAATGATCAAAAAATCTTTTTCTTATTATCCTTGTGTATAACGCATATTTACTATGATTCACTATTTATAATATATTTTTCTTCATTATGTATTATATCTTTAAAAGTAATTAGGTTACGTTACTAATCTAAGAATTGATTTGTAATATAGAAAATATTTTTAATGATTATTTATTAAAATTAGTTCTAGAATGACAAAAAAAAAATGAAATTTTTTATTATTTTTATTTCCAAATTTTTATCACTTCTAACAAAATATAAAATAATTTCATTTTTACTATAATTAATATCAAAGATACACTAAACATTTATTAAATATTAAAAATTTAGTATACAGCTAGTTATAAGTTATACCAACTATGAAAGAGCGCCTCATATAGTCACTAAAAAAATAATGATTACACATTTAGTGTTATATATCAAAATTTGATTTAGTAAATTTAGTTTTAGCGATAATCTAAACAAAATTGTTTATTAATCTATGATTTTAATTTTTATAGCATATTAAATTAATTAAAATTAATAAATAAATGTTACAGTAAAATTCATAAAATTTAATTTAAATCATATAAAGTGGTAAATAAAGTTATTTTAGAAAGATATAGAGAAATAACAATATTGTCTTTCATTCCTTCATCTCACTTTTTTTAAGATATGATTTTCTTCCTTTTTTTTATCTTGGTTTTGTCTAGAGATGGTTTTCACGATCTTTTATCTCAGTTTTTTTCTAGAGATGGCTCCACTGATCTTTTATCTCGGTTTTTTCTAGAGATGATTTTTAGTGATTTTTTCTCTCGTTTTAAATACAATCACGATTGTAATAAAACTGAGATCGAAAGTATTAAAAATACCTTTTTTTCATAGTTTTTTAACTAAACTAGGATAAAAAGTTTAGCTCACAAATCTTTATCATACTTTTTCTAAAATTGTGATCTTTATAAATTTCCTAAAGTAATCTTTATCAATTATTGTAATAGTGATTCTTTCAAAACACTGTTGCATACTTTTGTGTATATTATCAGTAAATATAGTATATAATATAATAAATTTTATAAATAATAATACTTAATAGTAATAACTTTTTTTAGTAGCAAGTGACATTTGCAATCAACTTCGAGTACTATAACCAGTAGTTGCGAAGTAATATTTATCGGTTTAATAGCATGGACAATTTTTTCTCTCTAAAAATAACATCATTTCTCTTTTACTCTTAATCGCAATATAATTGGATTGTTGTTAACTTCTTGGTTGCTTAGTACCTTCTCAGTGATAATCCTGAATTCGTACTTGATTATAGTCCATTTAGTCAACCTTTTTTCTTCATCTGCTTCGCCTGCATCAACTAATAACTCAGTCATTGGATTAATCCACCGCCAAACCAAGTTAAATCCATGCATATAACTTGAGATATTAATTCATCCACTGTAGACATAGGATAGACTGCTTGCTTTATTAAATGTTTTCCAGATTGAAAAAGGAATTTGAGCCCGATTAGTTAAGTATATATGTCTGATTACATTGGATTGTAAAAATTGGTTCGGTCTTGATCTGACATAAAGTTAATAATTGAAAATTATATTTATAATATTTTATAAATTTATATATTATTCTATTTATATTTTTTTTGTAAAAACATATTCATTTTTAATACTAAACTATTTATTTTTGTAAAATTTTTTAACCACTTTTATTTAAAAATATAAATTAAAATACATTAGAAATAAATAAATTTACATGGATTACATTGGAATTCAAAGTCTAATTATAATTTTTTGAACTTGCCATACTTGATGTCTAATAAAATATTAATAAAATGGCATGACTCCAACACAGCCAATGCACACTCGTAATAACAACCTTGCGTGTGTCCATCGGCAGACCCAAGCAAGGTACAATGGGGGAGTACAATTGCCTCCACTAATTTAGAAAATTATACTAAAATTTTATTAATTTTAATATTTTCTTAGTAAATTATACTTTTTTCTGCATTTAACTCCCATTATAGTTTTAGTTTTATTTACTATAAAAATATAATTTTATTCTGCTTAATTATAAATTTTAAATCCATCCTGGCATGCATCAAATGTAAAGTCTTACTTCTACGAGCCAAGCGTGCATGCTTAACAAGCATCTGGCTTTATATATTAAATAACAAAAGGATCAAGGAACGGATCATCGCAGAGAATGCACAACCAGCAAAAATAAAGATTCTGGAGGCTGAACCTTTATTATTTTATTTATTCTTTTATTTCTTCATTCTAAGCGGAAATGGAAGATTCTGACCGACGTGATTTTCATGCCTACAGTGAATAATTGTTATGGTTGGAAGGAGACTTTAATTAGCTGCTTCAACTTTGTCATCTATTAATTAATTGGCATAGCAGTAATATATATATATAAATATATGTATGTATATGTATATGTCTATTAAATGACATAAATAAGAACTTTTACTTGAATAAATAAAATTACTCCTTTTATTTAATTATCGAATTGCTAGAAAGTAAAACTAGCTATGATTTATGTTTTCACCATTGCTAATTGATTAGTTTCTTTTTCGCCACTCAACTTGTTATTGCGGTAGGTATATATTAGCACACTGTTGGAATTTATGTATCAGAAACATATTTTTCTAAACAAATATATAACCATTAACGTAAGATACGTGAAACACATTGGTGACTTTATACGTATGTCTGTAAACAAAAATTAAAGTGTTGACTAATTTTTGCTAATATAATTTATTTATACGATATAATTGTTCTTCTCAATAGTGAAAAAATCTCAGGTTTTCGTATTTAAAATCAATCCAAATTTCTTTCACAGCATAATTCGATTAGAAAGGTTCACTGTAATAGTCACATAATCTAATCTCATAATTCTATTGTTTAAATACTTTGCTTACCTTTACGATGCACCACTCTAAGTAGAAGAATCAACTATCGGCTATATAACAAGTCAATGTCATGCAATACATATTTTCCTTTACACGATAGAGAGACTTTAATTTTGAAACTCACACTTTAACGCTTTAATATTCTACATGCGCAGAAGATGTCCTCTTTCTATAAGATGATAGATCCAATAAAAATCTAAGAATAGGAAACATCCTATCACAATCATGATGTGATTCAGATGATGAATGTAGTTTTAATATAAGACTACGGGATTATGACTAAGTATGATGAATGTTGACATTGTGATATTATTGAGAAATTGATAGAAGAGCTTTACTTAATTTAAAGTTAATTAAGTGTTGTTTACCTTGTATAATTAAGAAACTTATTCCTATATATTTACTTGTGAGCATATATGATTTAACGCTCACACCTTACAGTTAATCATGTAATAAATATTCATGATGGACCTGTGAAATAGAGTAACTAGTCATAATTTGATTTATTTTCATTTCATATAATTTTGCCATGATATTGATATTAGGTCCGATTTAAGGCATATAGTTTTGTGACGAATTATAGATCTTTGAGTATTCTACTATTGACTACTATTGTTATTTGATGTGTGGCTATTTATGGTTGATTTGTTGGTTTAGTCATCATGTTCTTGGGTTGAGGATTTCAGAACGTGACATATAAAGTTTAATGGTAGTCCAATATTACATAAAAAATGAACAGGACAGTCATATTTTCCTAATCTCTTGAATAATAGCACTCTATTATTATTTATTTATTTATTTATTTATTTTTTAAGTTTCCAATCTCTTTGAATATTAGAAAACCACTCTTAGGTGTCTTCAAGTGTATAGTTCCCAAACTCTCGTATAGAATATATTTTCCTATGCAGTTGAAAAAACTGCAAAGTCACAAGTCGCTAGATCGAACTTCCCAGGGCTCTAAGCTACTTATCACCAACTTCTTGTGACCTCTCGTCATAACCTCAGCACTTTTTCGCAAACATTCTGTCTACATTTGGTGTTGCTCTCGACATTTTTTCGCGATTATACAGCGAGTTTCCACAAATAACAATATTTTTTATTTTTGTGAGACTTTAAAACAGAATCGCCTTTAACATGCTGTGTTATTACTTTAAAATTGTGAATCCTCTATTCTATGACACTTATGTCTAAAAATATAAAATTAAACTTATTATTTTATTCACTAATTTGCCAATTACAATCTAAATCTAATAACCTCTCATTTGGTAATTTCGTAACAAAATTACGATTCAAATAATTAAAAATTACATTTTTTAATATTTTATGAATTTATATATTATTCTATTTATATTTTTTTATAGGAATATTTACTTTAATATTAAACTTTTTCTTTTTACAAATTTTTTAGCTAATTTTATTTAAAATTATAATTTCAAATACATTAAAAATAAATAAATTTAAATGGACCAGGTTGAGATTCAAAATCTAAATATAATTTTTTTTTTAAATTCCACCCCGACTGATGTCCAATGAAATATTAATAAACTGGCACAAACCCTACCCAGCCAAAGCACACCCGTAAGTGCATCTTTGCATCGCGATGCATGCTCAACAAGCGTCTGGCTTTATAATTAAATAACAAAAGGATCAAGAAACGGATCGTCGAACAGAATGCACAACTATGTAGCAAAAATGAAGATTCTCAAGAATGATGACCCTTTAATCTTTTATTTCTTCCTTCTAAGTGGAAAAAGAAGATTCTGTACGACGTGATTTTCATGCGTACTGTTTCTTAATAATTGTTAAGGTTGGAAGGAGACTTTAATTAGCAGCTTCAACTTTGTAATCTATTAATTAATTTGCAAGGTAGTAAATTTACCAAAAAATATATACATATATAAACTAAAAGACAAATAACAAATTTACCTGAGTAAATAAAATTAATTCTTTATTTAATTATCATGTAGCCAGAAAGTAAAACTATGTATGATTTATATTTTCTCCATAACTAATTAAAGCATGAATTAGTTTCTCTTATGGCTCCTCAACTAATTATTGTGGTGAAAATTAACGAAAAACAGTGAAAATTATACAACAGTCCAACAGTGCATTTGACTATTACGTCAATCATTTGAATGAATTATGACAGTGGGAAAATCGTCAGAACGATTTGGTACTTTTCGTTTGAACGGTATACAAAAAAAAAGGTATAGTGGATGTTATTTGATAATCATATAGTGTAATCATTACTACAATTATATCATTAAATATAAATATCACATTAGACAATAATAGTCAGTGGCAGAGCCACATGGCAATCACGTAAGCCTTCGCCTATGTTAGAATTTTGTTTTAAAAGAAAATTTATTTGACATAAAAAATTATAAATATTTATAAAAAAATTTTGAATACATTTACGTCACATCTTTTAGAAACTTTTAGTATCTTTTTGCTAAATTTTTTTTTAGTGTGGTTGGCGATGCAAGTAGTAATTCTTAGCAATTTTTAGTAACTTTTGACAATTTTTAATAACTTTTGTATATTTGGTAAAAATTTTGATAACTTTTGAGTGAAGCGAATTATTATAACAATATAGAAAAATGATAATATATTTGATATCAATATATAATATTTTATATTTTATGTATTTATTTAGAATTTAAAATTTTACATATGATTTAACTTACGCTGAAACCACTGATGATAGTCATGTAAAGTTGTTGTTTGAATGACAAAATAAATTAAAAAAATTAATATAAAAATGACAAATAACAAAATTTAATTAAAAAATTTTAAAAATTTTAATTTTTTTATAACTTTTTATAAATTTTAATGATTCAAATAGCACTTAAATAATTTTTCCCAATAAGAAGTCACCATTGTACGAGTCCGTGGCTGTCATTTGATAGCCACTTTCGAGATTTGATTAAAAAAAAAAATACATAATTTTGTTTGCTCCTTTTATTTAAAACCCCACACATAGCTTTTATAAAATTTAAATTAAACTATAAAATTGATAAAATTTATTAAATTTAATTTGATTTGTGCCTCGCGTGTTAAAGATAGTTAGGAAAAAAAATATTTTTGTAAAAAGGAATATATATATATATATATATATATATATATATATATAATATTACATTTCAATTTGTTTTTGTATGTTAAAATAGATTTGTTTGGAGTTAAAAAAAAGTTACAAAACTTTATATATTTCTACAAACACAAATTAAGAAATTGTAAAATTTAAATTTCTTACTCACTACACAAAACACGAGAGATTAACTTTTACAAATTTATATAAATCTCTATAACTCCAAACACACCTAATAAAACATTATTTTATTTTATTGACTTAATATAAAACTTATTAACAAATTTCTTTCGCGAAAAAATTCAATTACAAAGGTTCTTGTAACAGTTACATAAAAAAAAATCTCATATTTCTATTGTTTAATTATTTTATTTACTTTTACGACGCACCACTCTAAGTAGAAGAATCAATCACCGGCTCTATAGCAAGTCAAGGTCATGCAACACAAGTGTTCCTTTGCATAGAAAGATTGTAATCTTGAAGCTAGCACTTTCACGTTTTGATATTCTATCTATGCAGAAGACGTCATCTTTCTATCAGATAATACGTCCAATAGACATCTAAGAATAGGAAACGTCCTCTCATAATTTTACTTCCTTAATTACACTATTAACTCTTTGCGGATCTTTAGGCTATGTTCACTACGTAGGAACGGAATAAAATCCATTTTCATTTTAGTTTATTTTTATTGTTGAATACAAAAAACTAAATTAGAATACTATTTCACGAGAATATCTATTACCATATTAGCGGAAAAAGGCATTTCAAAATTTAAGTAATGGATGTTCATCTTATTGCAATTAAAACTTGATCCAAAAATTGAAAAAAAATATATAAAAACAAACAGTTACTTTGTAATAAAAAATTTCTCTCAATTACTCCTTTAAATTATAAGATGATCATTTTTACCCCTTGATTTTATTTTCAAACTGTATCTGAACTTGGGCAGTAAAAATGATTGTTTTATTCTTAGGTCTTCTTTTTTTTTTTTTTTTTCAAATTAGTATTTGGGGCTTTGGCAAAACTAATAAAAATGTTTATTGATATACTTCTTAAGAGTTAAGAAAATTTTGGCTCAATTTTAACTTGAATTATAAAATGATCGTTGTACTCCTAGACTTTTTTTTTTAAACTCAAATTCATAATTTAAAATTTATTTTTAAAAATTTTAATTATTTTATTTTATTTTATTATATTTAAAATAAGCAATCAAATTATGAATGTCTGTTTCATTCTTATTATTTTAATGTTAATATTAGCAACTAATTGAGGGAATGAAATTCCATTCTTATTTTTTATTTCATTCTTACCAAACATAATCTTATCTCTTACAAGGACATGTGGATGTGGTGAGGAAAAAATTTATAAAGACGAGATTAGCAGCAGCAACAATGAATTGAATACTATTGTAGTTCAAGATGATAGTCCTGCATGATGCTTGGACGGGTGCTTAGGATCCAACTCATCTACAAACAACACAATTTCTTTTTTTTTCTTTTTTTTTTCAGTCCATAAAATAGGAAAAATAACTAAAATAAAGATAGTAATTAATAAGACGTTTTTCAAACTCTTACATATCAGTAAAAGTAATTATATGAATAAATAAAAGTGGAAACCACATTTGATTTAACCAAATAAAGGTCCTAAATTGCTATCCATATTTGCTTTAGAAATTAATCACAATGATATATATATATATATATTCTAGAAGTTTTTATATTAATATTAAATGAAAAAAATTATTTATAAACAAATAACACGGGTAATTAAATATAAATATAAAAAATAAACTAATTAAACTTTTATGGGAAATTCAGGGACGATTGAGATAGTCAACTTATATGTCTAATGTAGAGCACTACTACCACTTAAGGAGGCAGCTCCATTTATAAGCCGGTCTAATTGCACTGAATAATTACGGAATTATGAATTTTTAATCATGTCGAATAATTTTCAAATTCCAAATTTGTTATATAGCATGAATTGGTGAAGGAAAATACATAAAACGCATGCAAGAGACTAAGATTACTTATATCTACTTGTTTTATGTAATTAATTAAATAAAAATTACTCTTTTACTAATAAACAGCTGACACGAACATGACCCAATTCATGCACATCCGTAGTTGCATTCTCGCATCACACATGTAAAGTCTGCTTCCACAAGCCAAGCGCGCTTGCTTAACAAGAGTCTAGCTTTATAATTAAATGGCAAAAGGATCAAGAAACGGATCAACTTACAGAATGCACAACCAATTAAGCAAAAATGAAGATTCTCATGAATAATGACCCTTTATTATTTTATTTATTTCTTTTATTTCCTCCTTGTAAGCGGAAAAAGAAGATTCTGGCCCACGTTATTTTCATGTGTCTACAGTTTAACAATTGTTATATACGTTGGAAGAAGGGTTTAATTAGCAGCTGCAACTTTGTCATCTATTAATTAATTGGCATGGTAGAAATATGTATATACACATATTCAAACTAAAAAGGACATAAATAAGAACTCTTGCCTGAATAAATAAAATTAATCCTTCATTTAATTACTATACTGCTAGAAAGTAAAACTAACATTTAGGTTCGTCTATTCAACTAATTATTGCAGTTGGTATATATAGTACGCTGTTGGAATGTATGTATGAGAATTGGACATATGTTACGCAACAAATATATATAACCATTGATGTAAGATAAGTGAAACACACCGGCGATTTTATAACGTATCTATGGAGAAGAAATTAAAGGATTAATTAAAATTTTCCAGCATAATTTAGTCACACGGTGTAATTCCTGGGTCTTTGCAAATTTTTCACAATATAAGTCAATTATTTTAAAGTTTCAGTGTAATAGTTACATAACAAATCTCATAATTTTATTATTTAAACATTTTGCTTATTTTTACGAGACACCAATCTTAAGTAGAAGAATTAATTAATATAATACATATTTCACTTTAAACATAAGTCATTGTCATGCAACACATTTTTTTCCTTAGAAAGAGAGAGAGAGAGAGAGAGAGAGAGAGAGAGAGAGACTTTAAATTGAAGTGATTCCTCTTTCTATAAGATAATAGGTCCAGTATAAATTGAAGTATAGGAAACTTCCCATCACAATTTTACTCCCTTACACTATTACCTCTTTGCTCGCTATTAACTCTTTGCTAGCTAGATTGTGTATCCTTAGTTCCTACAATGACAGATTGTGATATGACAATTTATGAGGGAGAGATCCGTAGAAGCAACAACAATGAACTGACTACTGGTGTGGCTCCAAGTGATAGCCCTGCTGAGTGCTTCGACAAGTACTGGTTAACATCCATACGAGTAGAAGAATGCGATTCATCCACAACTCCGACAAAGCACAAAATTCAGAAAGTCCACCAGGTGCTTCGGCAGATGGACGGTTCTAGCCAGAAATCCTACGAACCAAAGGTACGGGGAAGAAATAGGAACGGCTTGTGGGGCCATGAAATCTTATGTTATATAGTTAAAAAAAATTGTAAATAAATTTTGAATATGGGTATTTTTCCCTTGTTAAAAAATCACAGTGACTACAATTATTTTTTTAGGTAGACGCCTGTCGCTACTATTTATTTTAATATATAAATATTTTGAACCTCTTTTCATCTGACATTTATGATTAATTCCGTCCAAATGACAGGTGATTTCCATCGGTCCCTACCACCATGGAAAAAAAGAGCTCAATGCCATGGAAAAATTGAAAATTCGTTTAATGTGGGATTATGTCAATAGTTGCGGAGGAGGAACAAGTGCGGAATCAATATATAACACGATTGCAGGGTTGGCTGATGAGGCAAAAAAGTGCTATGCTGATGACGATGAGGGCTCAATGCGTCGCCTTGACGACATAGAATTCGCCCGTATGATGTTCGTTGATGGTTGCTTCCTTCTCCAATTCATCTTCTGCAGTATTGAGGGAGAGAAGGGAAAGGAAGAGAAGCTCAAGTTGAAAACTCACGACATGGTTTACATACAACACGACTTGTTCTTGCTGGAGAATCAACTTCCCTTTATGGTCCTCAAGGCACTCATCAGCTTTTCTCGTGGTGGTGTAAAAGGAGGACTTCAAAAGATCCAGCAGTTCATTCTTGACTCAAGGAATGTTAATCCTCCTCCGAAATCGTGTGTGGAGACTATTGAAAGTAGCATTGTAAAGTTTTGAACTTTCATTGCAAATCAAATTAAGACTCCGGTTGGAAATAAAAAATACTCTAAAAAAAGGTAAAAATCATCGAAAGATGCTAAAAGTTATTTATTTTTTATTTTACTGTATGAATTACAAATCCATAACTTATCTCGTTTTATCTTATTTTTTCGACACTCTAAATATACTATAAATGTAGCAAAGGAAGCCATGAAGGAGATGCAACGGTTTCTAAAGATGATGAACATGAACCTGCTCATCTTCTAGAACTCATGAGGAGGGAAATTATTGACCCCAGTGCCTTCAATGTTGAAGAGCAAGGACACAAAAACTACAATTTTTGGTACTCGTATCGTTCTGTACAGGAGCTTAAGACCACTGGGATCATCTTCCGTCCTAACAGATCTAAGTTTCTTACGGATGTAAGGTATAAAGTTAAGAATATTTTAATTTGTCAAGTCTTTTGTTTTTCAACAGGCAAATTTATAACAAGATAGCAGAAACAAACGCTCTTATATGAGTAGGTGTTAAAATTTTATTTTGGACCAAACTTTAACTTTACCCTACATATGCTACCTTAGATGTCAAAATATTATTTCAATTCTCCTTTTACTCGCTTCTATCCTCTTATTTTTAAAGTGAAATATGTATTATATTAATAGATAATACCCATTTTTTTTATATATCTTTCAAAAAATATTGTTGAATAAAGACGAATGTTCTTGAGACTTTTTGTAATTTTATTATTTATCTTATTTTCTATTCTCCCCACAGTTATGAACCACTATTCGCAAGAGCAGTTCTGAGGCTTCCTGTGATGACCATTGATGATTCAACCAAGCCTTTACTACTAAACTTGGTAGCTTATGAAATGTGTCCGGACAGTCCCAAGGACTTTGGGGTCTCTTCTTATCTGTGGCTCATAGACATGCTGATTGATCACCCTGATGATGTGAAGGAGCTGAGGCGAAATGGGATTCTTCTCAACGTTCTTGCTAGCGATGAACAGGTGGCGAAGCTCTTCAATGAGATAGCAGACAACTTGGTGCCTAATCCGAATGCTTATGCGAATGTTAAATCACAAATCGAAAATCATTATAAGGACAAGGGTAAGGTTTGGTTGACTGAATTTTTGCACACCCACTTCGCTACCCCTTGGACTATTGTTGCTTTCATCGGTGCTACAATTGCTCTCATCCTTAGCTTTATTCAGAGTTACTATGCCATTAAACAAAGTCACTGAATCATTTAATCAAATAGTTGGAGTGGTAATTAATTAATGTTTGCTGTTGCTGCGCTTTTATGTCTAATTTGGTTGGTGGTTGTTTCTTCTTACTTTGGTTGTTTCCTTTGATGGCGTTGTAATAATAAAATAAAAGATAAACAGATATTTAATTTCTTTTCTTAGATGCAGTTTAATAGCTTGTTCTCTTTGCCAATATAAAAGTAAAACTTGCTATAATTAAATATGATGTTGGCGTGTGTTGTCATTGGAGAGCTTCTAGGATGAGAATGTGAGATGACATTTGATTTGTTTTTTTTTTTTTTTTTTTTGTCTTTTATTTTTGTTTTAATTTTTTCTAAGTTTATTTTTCATTTTATATATTTAAAGATAAGGAAAACAGTACAAAATTTATTTAATCATTTGTACTTTTAAAATTTATTTTAAAAATAAAAAATTGATTTACATATATTATGAAAAAATGATAAAAAAATCATTTTAAATGTTTTCAACTCAAAACAAGAAAATCAAAATGAAAAACAAAACAATAAAGTAAATGCTACCTAAACTTTTTATAATGAGGGGCAACCTTTTCTCTAGCCATGAAATCCGTAACGTCAAAATGGGCAGCAATTCTTCTATTATGTATGTATTTTATCTCCGTAAAGATTACAATGAAATAAAAATATAATTTTCTCAAAAACTATCATGGTATTAGAATAAACAGGTCCTTTGCTCTCTAATATCGCCAACCTTTGAATCATCGATTTTCCTCTCTCATGACATCCATGGCAGACACAGATGAATTAGACCACTCCGGTGAATTCGAATCTATCCATGCCGAATTGACTACCAAAATCATCGAAGCTTTAACCAAACCTTTGACCCTGACCACTGATGTTGCTCCAATTGTACCATATAAGTAATAAAATTTTTCAAATTTATTTTGCTATTTTGTTAAATAAATGAAATTTGACTATATTATTATGTATATTTAAAAGAATCATAAATTAGTATTTAATGAATAATCTCCAAATTTGAATTGAAGCTTTCAATTATTTTTAAAAATTTTAAAATGAAAAGATCCAATATATTTTATTTTCTCTTACTTACAATTCAGAAAATCTCTTTGAATAAGAAAATCAATTTTAATGTTTTTATTTTCCTTTAATTTCACTTTTTTTTTTCCTTCTTACACCCTGGTTTTCCAAACACAACCTAGGTAATCCCTCTCCGGCATAGCATGGACACATAAATGCAAATGTTATTTACTCTTTTTCTCTTATCCTTTTATTTCTTTTTCATTAAAAAAAATGAATAGTAAAAAATAAAATCAAATCTCCTGCTGTAACGTCAATTTGGGTTACATCAGTAATTTAATATAATACTCTCTCACAAGTATTTCTTCCATCCTTGCATGCGCTGGCCAAGCCATAGGTCAGGGGCACGCGCCCATTCTAAGAAAAAACAAAAAAAAAAATTATATTATCTATTATTTTTTATTTTTTTGATGCTTTTATTTTTAGCGTTCAATTATGCTTACTGAATAAAAGAAAAATAATTTACCCAATATCAATTATGTTCACTTAGGTGGGAGTACATTGGGTAGTAAAAATTAGTTCAGTCTTGGTCCCGCCTGAATCAATTAAAATTATATTTTTTAATATATTATGAATATATATATATATTTAGTTAGTACTAAATTATTTATTTTTGCACAATGTTTTCTAACTATTCCTACTTAAAAATATAACTTGAAATACATTAAAAATAAATAAAATTTAATGTAGAAGCTTAAGATTTAAAATCTAAGTACATTTTTTTAGAATGGACCCGATTCGATATTTAATAAAATATTAATAAACTAGCACGAACCTGAACCGGCCAATATACACTAGCAATTGCAACCTTGCATGCATCACATGTAATGTGTACCAAGGGTGCATGCTTAACTAGCGTCTGGCTTTGTATATTAAATAGCAAAAGAATCAAGAAACGGATCATCGTACAGATTCTCATGGATGACGACCCTTTATTATTTTATTTCTTCCTTCTAGGCAGAAAAAGAAGATTCCGACCCACGTAATTTTCATGTCTATAGTTCGATAATTGATTTGTATGTTGGAAGGAGAGTTTAATTAGCAGCTTCAACTTTCTCATCTATTGATTGATTGGCATGGTGGTAATATGTATACATATATTTATATAAACTAAAAGACATAAATAAGAACTTTTACCTGAATGAATAAAATTAATCCTTTATTTAATTACCATATTGCGAGAAAGTAAATATTAAACTATAATTTATGTTTTCTCCCTGTCTAATTAAGAAAAAGCATGAATTAGTTTCTTTTTCGCTACTCAATTAATTATCGCAGTTGGTATATATTAATACACTGTTGGAATGTATGTGCGAGAAACATATGGTATTTAACAAATATATAACCATTAATGTAATGCCCCGGTGATTTTATAATGAATGTATGTAAAAGAAACTAAAGGATTAATTAAATTTTGCTAGTATAATTTAGTTACACGATGTAATTATTCTTCTTAATAGGCGGAAAAAATCTTGGGTTTTTGTATTTAAAGCCAGTCCAATTTTTTTCATGGTATAATTCAATTACAAAAGTTCAGTCTAACAGTTACATAATCAAATCTTATAATTGTATTGTTTAAACACTATGCTTACTTTTACGATGCACTACTTCAAGTACAAGTCAATGTCATGCAATCCATATCTTCCTTTATGATAGAAAGACTTTAATCATGAAGCTAGCACTTTGATGTTCTAATATTCTATCTGTATAGAAGACGTTTTCTTTCCATAAGATAATATATGGGTCCAATAGCAATCTAAGAGTAGGAAACATCCCATCACAATTTTGCTTCCTTAATTATACTGTTACCTCCTTGCTAGCTAAATTGTGTATCCTTAGTTCTTCCAATGGCATGTGGGGGTGACGATAAGAAAATTTATGACGAAGAAATCATTAGCATCAACACCAACAATGAACTAACTGCTATTGTAGTTCAAGATGGTAGTACTGCAGAATGCTTGGATGAGTGGTTAAAATCCAACTCATCCACAATCAACACAATTCCGACAAAGAACAAGATTCAGAAAGTCCTTCGGGTGCTTCAGCAGTTGGATAAGTCTTGCTATGAACCACAGGTGCAAGGAAGTAACTGGGAACGTCTTGTGGGGGGCCATGGCTCCCTACGACTATCAAAATTATTATAGATATTTTATATTTTATAACCTAAGAAAATTTAAATAAATTTTGAATGTATATGGGTATTTGTCCTATGTTAAAAATTGGCGGTGGCTACAATTATTTTTAGTTAGAGTTGGTTTGTCACTATTGTTAATTCTGTAAATATTTTGAACCCCTTCTTCTGACATTTATGGTTCCGTCATTGCCACAGGTGATCTCCATCGGTCCCTACCATCATGACAAAGAAGAGCTCAAATCCATGAAGAAAATAAATGAAATTCTGTTTTATACTAGATAATCCAATCAATCAATCAAATAGAAAGATATGGAAAGCGATTTATAAGACGGAGAAATCCACACAGGAAAAACCCCTAATACTTTCACTAAAACCAAATGTTGGTTACAAACTCAAAACTCACTATAGAGTCGACTCTATAGTCTGTTTGACGTTTGCTCGACTCCTCGATTCACCAACTCCTCTAGCGAAAGCCCTTCGACTCCTCGAAGGCACATTACTGAATCCTCAGTAGCTCTGCTGAATCCTCAGCGATCACTAACCACGAATCCGAACTCCTTCGGATCAAAATGATGAAAAGTTTGGCTAAGCAATGGAGAGAGAACAACTGGCTTGAGTATCTCTTGTGAATGGCTATTCTCTCAGAACTGTCTCCCAGGAACCCTAGAAACATCAGGTTTATATATGATTGCAAAAACCTGCGTCAAAGGATTCAAAACTCAGTGAATGAATTGCCAAGCCAAAAATAATAATATCCATTTGAAAA
This sequence comes from Sideroxylon spinosum, assembly GCA_003260245.2. NCBI lineage: Eukaryota > Viridiplantae > Streptophyta > Magnoliopsida > Ericales > Sapotaceae > Sideroxylon > Sideroxylon spinosum. The sequence goes on along the minus strand of QLOD02000016.1, from coordinate 11,352,792 downwards.
TAATAAATTTTCAAATAATAATATCTGTTTGAAAATAATAAATTTTCAAATAAACAATTTCATCAAGAAAACTTTTTAATTAAAAATGCCCATGAATAAACAATAATAATTTCACAACCTGTACATCAGAGTGCAATAATGTCCATAATTTAACCCGTTAATCACCACAGTGATGACAAACATTAATCCATGAATATATGGAAATTAAATATAAAATGTGTCAATGTACTTTCTCATGTACAGTTCTCGTTGGATCCAACATCACACTTAGAGTTACGTAGTTTGGCTCCTAGGCTCTTCCCTAAACCGATCCGATTGAGGCCACCACGGTTTTCACGGGCCTGTTCCCTAGTTGTCAGAGTCATACCACTTAAGGAGCCTGTCCCCCTAGAGTTTCATTTCAGTTCTAATATCCACAAATAAATATCCATCACAATTTCAATAAATTCAAAACGAATATGAATGTTTAAATAATTTTCCTCCTGCTCAATAACATAAAATATAGAATCTCTTTATCAAAATAATATAATTTTTCACAAAGAATAATTCAGAAAATTCAACTTTCAAAACCTTTATGCATGAAATAATTTATAAAATTAATACCACAAAGAATAATTCAGAAAATTTAACTTTCAAAACCATTATACATGGAATAATTTACAAAATTAATATTAGCAAGACAAACCACTCATCTAAAGTCCAAATAAGTAATGTAGAGAAATATATCAGAATATTCTGTTACTATCCTGAACACATGAATATAAATATCTATTATTTAAAAGCCTATCATAAAATTAAAATAAAATTATTGACTCTAATCTCCCTCCATCAAAATAATTAATAAATCTCTCATTGAATAATTTTAATGAACACCCACCAAGCTTTTTTCTTTTTTCTTTTTTTAACTACATACTTTATTATATATGTATATATATACGTACATGATTGACTTCATAAGCAAGCTTTTCCTTTCAATTTTACGTCACTCCAAATCAATCAATTACTTTTTGTTTTTCTTTTCGGCCAACAACTTCCGTCAATATAATCCTCTTTTATATACATATATATACATATATATGTGTGCGTAAACGTATGCCCTCAGCGATGTACTACAATAGCCATTTTTTTTTTTTTTTTGGTGAAAACTTAAACCAATATATACATGCATATATATGTATATACACACTAATCTATGTATATACACACTAATTTACAATCTTTCTCATCAATAATCTAGAGAGAAAATTAATAAATACTAATCTTTTGAAATTTTCTTCACTCTTCACCAACATACGCAGCCTTCAACTTTCTCTCTTTATTTATTTCTTTTAATGTAGAATAAAATAAAAACCTAACCTTTACCTTTCTCTCATTTTTTCTCTTTCTATTTCTCAAATAGAATATAATAAAATCCTAGATGACCCCACCCCTATATATATATAACTTCTTTAATCTTGTACCACCACGTCTACTTAAGTTGCGATGAACCTCCAATCATATCTCATCATAAATATAATTCCCTAAAATATCCAACGGTTCACACTTATTAAAAAGTAAATAAATTAATTAATAATTTAAATATGATTTAAATAAACTCAACTAATTATGTAATAAAATTAGAATCCATAAATAATTAAAAATCTGGGTTATAACGTATTCTCTTTCATCCCTTTATTCCTTTTTCATTAAAAAAAATACAATAGTAAAAAATAGAATCAAATCTCAGTTGTAACATTAACTTACCCTCCTCATTTGGATTACATTAGTAATATAGTAGTACTGATCTCTTTTTTCAATACTTAGGCCCGGTTTGTGAGTTTAGGAGATAAAAAAAAAAAAGAAAAAAGAAAAAAAAATATTAGTTAAGAGAAAAGAAAAGAAACGATTATATTTTTTTTTATTTGTTTGTTAGTTTTGGAAAGAAAGAATAATAACTTTCTTTTTCTTTATTTTGTGAGTTGAGAAGATGTGAAAGGAAAATAAATGGTAGATGGTTATTTACTATTAAATCTTTATGAGAAATTAGGATGTAATGATATTATTTAATCTTAAGACATATTTGTACTTCATTTTTTTTATTCTTTATTTTTATGGACAAATATGTCATTTTGAAGTTTCATTAATTCATTTTTCACTTCTCTTCATAACTTTATAACTTTTCTTTTCATTGCTTCCTATTTCTTTTCTTTTCTCTCTTACAAAAACTCACAAATAAGTTATTGATTCTAAAATATTTTCTTCTCTTCTTTTCTATCCATTTCACTCTATCCAACTAAACTATCAGAGCATTCAGGTCAGTTTTTACGCATTTCGACTAATCTTTGGAGTCATGAAGTTAATAATCGGATAAGTCCTCCGGTGACATTGAGGAGACTCGAACTAATGGCCACTAGAAAATAAATCCAAGGTCAGGGACGGAGTTAGGAATTTAGTAAGGGGAGCCAATTTCAGAAAAAATGTTAGAATTACTCAGAAATTATTAAAGTAAATTATTCAAACGAAAGATAAACTTATAAGGTTGAGCTTCAACACTAAGTGAGAGAGTCATTCCAAATGAAGAACACTAACTTTTGCTTTCTGTTAGTTCTGTACAATCTCAAAGGCTTGTCTTAAAAATTATTTTATTGATTAGCTTAGATTACTAATGTCCCAATTGAAAAATCAAATCATATATTTTACTAAAGATCTAGCTCAAAAATTAACTATGACCCAAAGTAAAAAGACTGATGTGCCATTTTGAAAATATATATACATATGTATAAATATAATTCTACCATATATATATATATATTCCCAATATTTGAGGGAGTCAAGACCTCCTATTGTCAAAGAGTGGTTTCATCTCTACCCAAAATCTTACCAATTAAGATATCACACATGTTAGTATACTATTGATATCACTAGTATTAATTTCCTTTGTCCTTGAATGCATGTAAAACTACTTTTAATGTTTTCTGCATTGAACAATTTGAAGATTTTTAGTTTTCACCAGTGGGTTACTGAAGACAGCTAAATGAAAGGTGAAGAGCAATTAACGACCGATACATAGGTATGCTAAAGTAAATGCAAATTTCACTACCGAATGATGTAGGAACTTTTATAAGTCTATAAAATGGAAATATGTCGTAGTACTCGGGATAGTAAAAATTGGTTCCGTCTTTGTCCCTCCCGAAACAATTAAAAATTAATTTTTTAATATTTTATGATTTATATATTATTCAATTTATATTTTTTGTTTAGAAAAATATTTATTTTAGTACGATTATTTATTTTTGCACAATTTTATTCTTTTAACTATTTCTACTTAAAATTATAATTTAAAATACATTAAAAATAAATAAATTCAAATGGACGAACTTGAGATTTAAAATTTAAGTATAATTTCTTTTAAATTTGACCCCACTCATTGTCTAATAAAATATTAATAAACTAGCACGAATCAGACCCAGTCAATGCACATCCATGTAGCAAACTTGCATGCATCACATGTAAAGTCTACTTCGCGAGCCGAGCATGCTTGCTTAGCAAGCGTCTGGCTTTATATATTAAATAGCAAAAGAAGATTCTGGACAGAATGAACTACTAGCTAACAAAAATGAAGATTCTCATGAATGATGACCCTTTATTATTTTTATTTATTCTTTTATTTCTTCCTTCTAAGAACAAAAAGAAGATTCTGGACCATGTGATTTTGGTGTCTACAGTTTAATAATTGTTATATATGTTGGAAAGAGAGTTTAATTAGCAGCTTCAACTTTGTCATCTATTAATCAATTGGCACGGTTGTAATATACACGTACATAAACTAAAGGACATAAATAAGAACTTTTACCTGAATAAATAAAAATTAATCTTTTATTTAATTATCATATTGCCAGAAAGTAAAACTATGATTTATGTTTTCTTCCTAGCAAATTAAAGCATGTATTAGTTTCTTTTGTTTCGACTCAACTAGTTATTGCAGTTGGTATATATTAGTACACTAAATATTAGTTAAGAGAGAAGAGAAAAGAAAAGAAATGATTATATTTTCTTTTTATTTGTTCGTTAGTTTTGGGAAAGGAAGAATAATAATTTTCTTTCCCTTTATTTTGTGAGTTGAGAAGATGTGAAAGAAAAATAATTGGTAGATAGTTATTTACTATTAAATCTTTTCGAGAAATTAGAATGTAATCATATTATTTAATCTCAAGACATATTTGTACTTTATTTTTTTTATCCTTTATTTTATGGATAAATATGTCATTTTAAAATTTTTATTAATTCATTTTTCAATTCCCTCCATGACCTCCTATTTTTTTTTTCATTTCTTCGTATTTCTTTTTTTTTTCTCTCCTAAAAAAACTCAAAAATAAGTTATTGATTCTAAAATATTTTTTTCTCTTCTTTTCTTTCAATTTCACTTTATCCAAACGAACTGTCAAGGTATTCAAGTCAGTTTGTAGGTATGTCGACTAATCTATGGAATCTTAGAGTTAATAATCGATCAAGTCTTCTAGTAATTTTGAGGAAACTCGAATTATTAGCCACTACAAAGCAAAGTCAAGTCAAGGACGGAGTTAGAAATTTAGTAAGGGGAGCCAATTCCAGAAACAATGTCAGAATTACTCAGAAATTATTGAATTAAATTATTCAAACGAAAGAGAAACTTATAGGGTTTAGCTTCAATACTGAGTGAGAGAGTAACTCCAAATGAAGAACTCTACCTTTTGCTTTCTATTAGTTCTGTACAATCTCAAAAGCTTGTCTTAAAAATTATTTAACTGATTAACTTAGATTATTAATACCCCAATTCAAAAATCAAATCCTATATTTTATTAATGAAATACCTAGTTCAAAAATTAACTATGACCCAGAGTAAAAGGTTGACGTGCCATTTTTGAAAAAAAATATATATATTATGTATAAATATAATTCTATTATATATATAATTTCTTTTTCCAGTATTGGAGGGAGCCACGGCCTCCTATTGTCAAAGATTCGTCTCTATTCAAAATCTTACCAGTTAACATATCACACATGTTAGTATAGTATTGATCTCACTAGTATTAATTTCTTTTGTCCTTGCATGCATGTAAAACTACTTTTAATGTTTTCTGCATTGAACAATTTGAAGATTTTTAGCTTTCATCAGTGGGTTACTGAAGACAGCTAAATGAAATATGGAGAGCAATTAATGATCGATACATATGTACACTAAAGTAAATGCGAAATTCACTACCGAATGATGTAGGAACTTTCGTAAGTATAACAAATGGAAATATGTCGTAGCACTTGGGATAGTAAAAATTAGTTCCGTCTTTGTCCCTCCCGAAACAATTAAAAATTAATTTTTTTAATATTTTATGAATTTATATATTATTCAATTCATATTTTTTTTATAGAAAAATATATATTCCAGTACATTTATTTATTTTTGCACAATTTTATTCTTTTAACTATTTCTACTTAAAACTATAATTTAAAATACATTAAAAGTAAACAAATCTGAATGGACGAACTAGAGATTTAAAATTTAAGTATAATTTCTTTTAAACTTGACCAGTCTCAATGTCTAATAAAATATTAATAAACTAGCACGAATCAGACCCAGTCAATGCACATCCATGTAGCAAACTTGCATGCATCACATGTAAAGTCTACTTCACGGGCCAAGCGTGCTTGCTTAGGAAGCGTATGGCTTTGAGTGTGTTTGGAATGATAAAAAGTTAGATAAAATATGGGTTCATAATACGTGTAGTGAAGTAAAAAATAAGTAAGTTTTAGAAATTTTAGATATTATTAGAATTTTATAACACTCCAAACGATGAATAGCAAAAGGATCAAGAAACCGATCATCATACAGAATGAACAACTAGCTAACAAAAATGAAGATTCTCATGAATGAAGACCCTTTATTATTTTTATTTATTATTTTGTTTCTTCCTTCTTAGAAGAAAAAGAAGATTCTGGACCATGTGATTTTGGTGTCTACAGTTTAACAACTATTGTATATATATATGTTGGAAAGAGAGTTTAATTAGCTGCTTCAACTTTGTCATCTATTAATCAATTAGCATGGTCGTAATATATATGTATATAAACTAAAAGACATAAATAAGAACTTTTACCTGAATAAATAAAATTAATCTTTTATTTAATTATCATATTACTAGAAAGTAAAACTGTGATTTGTGTTTTTTCCCTTTCAAATTAAAGCGTGAATTAGTTTCTTTTGTCTCTACTCAACTAATTATTGCAGTTGGTATATATTATTACACTGTTGGTGTATGTATGAGAAACATATGTTACATGGAGTGAGTATTTGGAGGTATAATTTTTAATAATTTTTTATCTCTCTTTGCCGGAAGTTGATAATTGTAATTTTTAATGTATTTGATAAAATAATAATTTTTAAATAATTTTTATAACTTTTTAGTGTAAAAAGAATTTTGATAACCTCTAAGTTGAGAAGTTATTGACCCTAACGACTTCAATGTCGAAGATCAAGAAGACAAAAACAAAAGAGAAAGCAAAAGCATTCAGTACTTTCGTTCCGTACGGGTGCTTACAATTGCTGGTTTCGCAGATCAAAACATAATTTTCTTACGAATGTAAGGTACTATTTATTAAGTTTTTTTTTTTTTAATTTTAATTCATTACGAATCTTTATATCAAGGTTCTTTCGAAACTTCGGTTTTTTTTTTTTTAATCAAAAGAGAAACAAACGCTCTCAAATGAGTAGAGGTCCAAATTTTATGCAACATACTTTTTTTCTATATTGTTCAAAGATTGTTTCAAAAAAATTCTATTTATATATATATTGTTAAAAAAGAAGAATTACAATGAAAAAGAAAAATAGAAGAGTGTATATTGATATATTGTACTATTGAATTGTTACCATGGAAGAGAACTCTATTTATAAGGTAATAGAAAATACAACTTAATATATTTCCCAAAGCAACTTAGGTATATTTTCAAAAGTTAAAATAATATAAAATATATATAGCTAATATATATTAGCTAACTAAGATATAAATATTCTAGCATTATATGGTAACGTAATAATATATTCTAACATCATATGTTAATGGAATACTATATTCTAACATATATAAACTAATATAAATTTGTCTATTACTCCAATTAATCATTATATCACCTAAAACATCAATTTATTATAAAGATTTTATTATTTATCTTTGTATTTGCAGGCTTTTAATATCATATTAAAGTGATAACCATTATCTTATCTAACTAAAAATTTAAATTTTTAGGAAGATGAGTAGTTTTATTACTCATATTATTTGTTATTCTCTCAAAAATTATGAACTTCAATTTGTTATGGTAATCTTGGGTTTCCCTATTACTTGTATTAATTATTTGTTATTCTCTTCATAATTATGAGTCTCTATTTTATAAAGTAATTGTTAGCGTGATGACTTCTTTGGGAGTCCTGTATCGTTTCTAGAAGAAAAGCCTTATAAAATTATAAATAAAAGCTCATTTTCGTTCGGTAAAGATAGATCGCTTAGAACTTCGAGTAAGGGTTAGAGTTTACTATCTTGTGAGGTAAGGGTTAAAGTTTGTTTACGAAAATATTTTGTAGGTATATTGGAGTATTGGATGTGGGAGGACAAATTATGTGATTGTAAGAATTTTTTATATAGTGAATTTTCTTCTCTGAATATCTATGATTTTTTTTCGATTTGGGACTTTTCACATAAATTCTTGTTTTATTATTAGTTCCTTTTTTTTTTCTTGATAATTTTACAAACGTAGATCCTAAAGGAATGAAATTAGGAGATCTAAATTTCTAATAGTAATGATCATGAGGCTCTATGTAATTTTATTATTTATATTATTTTTTATTCTCTCATTGTTGAGAGAACATAAAATAGGCTTTAGATCAATTCAGTGGCTTCCTACGATAGTCATTGATGATTCAACCAAATCTTCACTACTCAACTTGACAACTTATGAAATGTGCCCAGACAGTCCCAGTGACTTTGGGGTCTCTTCTTATCTATTGCTTTTGAGCTTGCTGATTGATAACCCGGATGATGTGAAGTAGCTAAGGTTGAAGGCAATTCTCGTCAACATTCTTTCTAGCGATGAGCAGGTGGTGAAGCTCTTCTATGAGATAGCAAACAACTTGGTGCCTAATCCAAATGCTTATGCAAATGTTAGACGGCAAACAAAAAGCATTATGAGAACATGGTTATCATCTAGATAACTAAACTTTTGCACAAGCAGTTGAATATCACTACTTTCACTGGTGCGATTATCGATATCTTCTTTGACATTATTCAGACTTACTATGCCATAAAACACACTAATAATCATTTCAAGAATTCAGAGTGCTAATAATTTAATTTCTATTTCTATTGCGATTTTATATTTAATTTGGTGAGTGGTTGTTTCTTATTACTTTGTTTGCTTCCTTTTGTTGCTTTGTGATAATGAAATAAAATGTAAAAGATGTTTAATTTATTTTGTTGAATGTAGCTTGTTCTCTTTATCAATATAAAAATTGTTAGAATTATGCCATAAATGTCAATATGAAGGGCATTGTCACGCCCCGAAATCCATGACCCAGGTTATGTTATAAAGAGTACTGATTTGTCCCTACGTCTTTGGATCACGCCCCGAAATCCATTATGTACCTAAATTAGTATTCTATTACGTTATAAATAAAAACTATTAAAATAGAAAGTAAAACAGATCATCCAGTTACAATAATCTAAGACGGTTAGCTGATCCACTAATCCATCGTGAGCGTCAACCCCTTCATTACCAACTATAGTAGGGGTGAGTATTAAATTTCTACGTGTGCTTAGAAAGTGTTTATAAAATAATGTTTTTTAATCATGTAAAACAATCAGTACTTAATCAATATTAATAATATTAAAATCTTATAATTTGCACAGTTTTCATATTTAATCATATTATTTTAATTGAACAATTAATTAGTCATGATCTCGTAGTCTTATGCTAAAATAAATCACATCGTAACATTCATATCACCACACATTAATATCAAAGTATGGGTCAGGTACTCTGCAAGCTTAGTTTGTGGCCATAAAATTAAATCCAAAATAAATTCTTAAACTTTAGTCATGGGGTACAACTAGTCCCACAGTCTTAAATGTACTCATCAAATCCCTAAGCTTAAGTCATGGAATACAACTAATCCTGTAATCCCAGATGTACTCATCAAATCCCTATATCTCAGTCGTGGAATACAACTAGTCCTACAGTTCTAAGTATACTCATCTTGCTTTTGTAGGTAGACTGGTCCCTCAGTCCCGATAATAATATATGCTAATCAAAACCGTATCTATGCTTTGTAAATTTCTAGCCTACTAGCAACATTAAATCACCCTGCGTAGGTTTCAAGACTTTTGACCCTTGGACTCTAGAACTCAATTTTTTAGTATCCTCTTTGACCCCAATGTCCAAAAATCAATCTCAATTTAATTCCATTAGCATCACATCATACACAAGATTCTTCATAAATCCGGTTTCTTGTACTTATCCATTTCTTATTAAATTTTTATGAAATAATACAACTCCTGGGCCTAAGTTTCATTTTACCTGATACATGCATGTCTTTTACATAACAATCAAGTCCAATATAACATCATAAAATAAAGTACTCAAAATAAAAAAATGCATGGTAATCAAATTTAATTAGCCATAAGAGAATTTTTATTTATTTATTATTTCATAAAAATAATAATATCTATATCTCTAAAGTTCTCCTTTATTTTCAACAAAAATCATCTAAAATTCTTCTTTCAAAAATAAATTTTTATTTAAATATCTCACTTCCAAAACAATGTTTAATAAATTCTAAAATAATACCACATAGTTCAAAATAATTGATTATTTAATAAGTAAAATAATAAGAAAATTTTAGTTTGAAATCTGTATACACATATTGATATGTACTATGTTGCCTTAGTCTAATTAATATTTTAACTCTCAAAATCAATGTACACAGTAACATTTCTAACTTTCTTTTTCTGTTCACACAGCAAATTTCATATTTATAATCATGGCCATTAATATACATACATAAATTTTAAATTCAATTCACACATTATGCATAATTTTCCAATTCAATTCACACAGCAAGTCTCAACATGAGTATCAATATAAACTTTCAATTTAGTTCATAGCAAGTCTCATTTATATTCATGAGTATTAATATACATTCATAAACAGTTTAAGTCAATATACTATACTGCAGAAATCTAATATATATACCTCTGCATATATATTAACTCCTAGTTAAATTCATAGATTTCTAACTTCAAATTCAATTCACATGGCAAGTTTTATATTTACATTTATGAGTACTAATGCATATATATAAATATTTCGATCATTAAAATGCAACTACAACAGTCTAAAATAATATATATATATATATATATATTAACTTCCAATTCAATTCGCATAGTATGCCATCACATATATATTCATGTGTATTAATATATATACATAAACATCTTAACCATAACAATACATTACAGCAGTCTAATATATATATTTCCAAAATACATACATATTTATACGTAAATCTCAAGTGCAGAGTAAATAATCTGGCAACACAAAAAAATATATTCTTATATTCTAATAGTAGTAAAAACACAGCCAGTCGGGTTATATATACCTATAAATGACATGATAAAAAAAAGGAAAAAAAAAAGAAAAAAAAACATATCTTATAAGCACAATCCAACTTACCTCGTATTATATATGCTAAAAAATATATAAACAATTCCAAGAAAATATACCAACTCAAGTTGGCCTTCTCTTAAAAAAAATATCTCTGACGATACTAACTTCGAGCTCTTCTACGGTTCCATTTTTCTTCCGAAGAATTCTTCAAAATAAGATGAGTTTAATATAACCCTAATATCTTTCTTATATTCATAAAGAAATAAATTATAGAAAAGAAAAAAAAAATATCTCTTTTAGGGGGAAATATATGATAGTGAAAAGGGTACGATAAAAAGAAGAGGGTGTTATTATATTTAACTTAACTTCTTATGATATATGATCCATATTCACATTGGAAAACTAGAAAGGAATAAGGAATTTCCAGAACGGAACATAACGGAGTATAATGAGTGGACCGTTAAGCCGACTCATATAACAGAGCAGAATAAAGGGATTTTGGTCTTATTAACAGGGTTAAGGTTTTAGTGTATATATATACTTTATTGTACTATGTAACCTTACAAGTGATTTTGAAGTTAATGAGAAATATTCCAGTTGTCGTGGACGCAAGCAATCTAGCTGAACCATGTAAAAATTTTGTGTTGATTTTGTGCTTTCTTGTTGTTTTCTTCATTCATATTCACACTACAAACTAGTATCAGAGTTGTGGTTGATACGGCTGCAAGTTCTGCAACGATGAAATTTGATATGGTACAGTTCGATGGAATTGAAAACTTTACATTTGGCGAAGGTGTGTGTGAAGGACTAATTGACGCAACAAGGAATGATGAAAGCTCTAACCAACAAGAAACTTGAAGAAATAAGCCAATTAGATTGGGATTAACTCGAGAGGAGAGCTATCACTACGATTCAACTCTATTTGGTAGATAAGGTTATACATCATATCATGGATGAGAGTTCTCCACTAGATGTTTGGAAGAAGTTGGAGAGTCGGTATATGTCAAAATCATTCACTAATAAATTGTATCTCAATTAGAAGCCATATGGATTGAAGATGTTGGAGGGTACAGATCTGGTCACCCATGTAAACACGTTCAATCAGATTATTAGTGATCTGTTGAGACTTGAAGTAACATTCATAGGTAAGGACAAGGCCCTAATGTTGTTAGTTTCCCTTCCCTCTTCATATGAACATCTTATGATCACATTGTTATGGGGGAAAAGAAATCCTAGATCTGGATGAAGTGTCAACTGCTCTACTTTCTTTTAATCAATGAAGGTTGGGTAACATCAAAGGTTCTCAAAAAATAGGGCTTGTAGCGAATGGAGGTTCTGATCAAAATGAATACTAACAGACGATCTAAATCACGTGGCAGTAATTTGAAGGGCATTAATTATTACAAGTGTCATAGATGGGTCATTACAAAAGAGATTATCCAAAGTGGAAACAAGGAGACGAAAAGAAATCTGAAAGCAGATCAAGTTCTACTAACATTATACAGAATGATTCAAATTTCAGAGATAGAGATATGCTATTAATTTTAGCAAGTAATCTTGATAAGCTGCATTGACTCGTGGGTATTAAATTCTGGTTGCTCGTATCACATCTGTCCACACCTAGATTGGTTTGATTTTTATAGTTCAGTAGATTGTGGTTATGTTTTAATTGGTAACGATGCTACATGCAAGGTTATCGGGCTGGGAACCATTAAAATCAAGATGTTTAATGGAGAAATGAGGGTGTTAGGTAATGTCAGGCACTAACTAGAATTGAAAAAGACTCTTATCTCTCTAGGTACTTTGGACTCGAGTGGCTACAGTTACCAGTCAGAAGATAGAGTACTGAATGTTCCAAAAGGAGCCATGGTGGTTATAAAGGGTCAAAAGCAACTAGGAAACATCTACAAACTAGGAAGGAGTATGGTTGTTGGTAGAACATCAGTTACGGAATCTTAATCAGATGACACGCTGTTATGGCATATGCAATTTGGCCATATTGGGGGGCGTGGTATGAAGGAATTAGTAAGGAGAAATCTGTTGAAAGATGCGAAGACATGTAAGTTGGGTTTTTGTAAATTCTATATCCTCGATAAGCAGCGTAGGGTACAGTTCAAAAAGGCGAAGCATATGCCTCATGGTGTGCTCGATTATGTACACTTAGACGAATGGGGACCAGTGAGAGAATCATTTAAAGGTAATGCTTAGTACTTTGTTAATTTTAATGACGATTTCTCTTGAAAATTTTAGGTATACTTCCTGAAACACAAATTTAAAGTCTTTGCCAAGTTGAAATTATGGAAGATGAAATTGAAAATCGAACGAGAAGAAAGATTAAGTATTTTAGGTTTGACAATGGTACAAAATATAAAGATACAGATTTTTTGAGGATTTGTGAAAAGCTGGGCATTCAGTGGCATTTTACAATGCGAAAGACATCGTAGTAAAAAAGGTGTGGCTAAGAGGATAAATTGAACACTTGCAAAGAAAGCAAGGTGTATGAGACTGAACGCAGAACTTCCAAAGAGTTTCAGGACAGAAGCCATTGACATGGCTTGTCACATCATAAATAAATCACCACAGATTACACTAAATAAAAAAGTTACAAAAGAGGTATATCTATTATATCCAGGGACCATTTAGAGTGTCAAGAAATAAAAATAAAATAACTAAAAGTGATATTTTTGGAATTTAGAATGTAAAAAGTTATTTTGAAATCATAGTTAGATGTATGTATTTGATTTGATATAAAATTGTTAAAAATTATATAAAGTAAAACGTGACAAAATTAAGTGGAGGATTTTGAAAATTTTTGGAGTTTTGTATAACTTTTTGGTACAAATGTTAGTCCAACTTTTTAAAAGATTTAGTAAAATCTGTTAAAACGCAATAAAATGGTTTATTCCAATGGATTTTAACAAATTTTTTAAAAACATTAAAATTTTTTAGAGTTTGAAAAAAGTTAAAACGTTTGAAATTTTTGAAAATTGGTTAGGACTCCAAACGGGCATGTGATAAGTCACAATACACCCTTAACATATATATTTTCTCCAATTTTTTATTTTTTTCCCCCTTGTTTTACATTCTTTTTGTTCTTCAATTATTGTTGCGAGTTTTGGTTTGCTTTTTTTCCTTTTAGTTTTTTTCAATTCTCTATAACAAACCGTAATGCATTTTCAATGTACATATTTTTACTAATTTTTTAATTTTTTCCTTATTTTACATTTTTTGTCCTTCAAGTGTTATTACATTTTTTTTTTATAAAAAGTTGCAATGCAATCCTCCAAGTGTTATTGCTTTTTTTTTTTTCTCTCTAGAGTTTTGATTTCCTTAATTTTGAATAAACTAAAAAATTATTTTATTAATTTTTTTTTTTATCATTTTTGTATGTGTGACTAAGTCAAGAATTTGTCATAGAAAAAAAATTAAAAATTCAAAATTTTTTCTCTTATTCAGGCTATGATACGAAATGTAAGGAAAAATATAAGAAATATAACAAATTAAATTAGTTAAATTAAAATTTTAATATATCAAGGAATGCCTTTTATTTTAACTTTTTCAAATCCATTTAGATAAGAGTATACATTTAAGATTTTATGTTTTCTTTTTCCTTATCATTTTCTTCTTTGTTTCCACTTCATTTTTTCTTTCTTTTTTTCCCTCTCTTTTTTGGTACTATATTCGTACTCCATACATACTTTTTTTTTTAGAGTTTTATATTTTTTAAGAAGTTAAAATATTTTTTATTAATAATTTTCCTCCTTTTTTTATTTCATTTCATGTTATCTAATTTTTTTCTCTCCATAAAAGATATGGGAAGGTATCCCCATTTAAAATTTATTTTCTTATTTGGGTTATGATAAAAAATAAAAGAAAAATGTTGGGAAATTTAAAAACTAGTATATTGATAAATAATTTTTATATTATTATAAATTTTAATCCATTTAGATAAAGATAAATTATTTTTTTCATAATTATTTTCTGCATATCCTTTTTTTTTTATTCAATATTTGTCAATTTTTTTTTTTTCTCTTGTGTCCACTTAAACTGTGTTTGGTTTAATAATTTGTCACAAAAAAAGAATAGGATATAAATTTAAAGTCCTCTCTTATTTAGATTGCAATAAAAAATTCCAACAATTAATTAAACTAATATATTGATAAAAAAATTTAAACTAATAAAAAATTTAAACTAATACATTGATGAATATTTTTATTTTCTTATATTTTTAAATCAATTCAAACAACGATATGTATTTAAAATTTTATATGTTCTCCTATTGTAATAAATATTTTTTTATTTATTTTCTTTTTAATTTTCTTCTTTCTCACTTTTTTTTCTGAATGTTAATAAATTTATATAATATATATATTTTGATATCAGCCCGTGATACGCACGGGGCATTATTTACCAGTATATATATATGACGAAATATTAAAGCATATACAATGGACATAGGACTGATTGGCTGTCTTATTTTTTCAAGTTTGAAAAAAAAAATTTTTTTTTGAGTAGGATCTGTTAATTAAATGGCTCGGAGTGCTTGGGATTGTTAAAATTCGGCCTTGGTCCGTCCCGAAATAATTAAAAATTATATTTTTTGATATTTTATAAATTTATTTACTATTCTATTTAAAGTTTTATTAAAAATATTTATATAGTTAGTACTAAAACTAATTATTTTTCCAAAAATTTTTAATTATTTTTATTTAAAAATATAATTTAGAGTACACTAAAAATAAATAAACTTAATGGACAAGTTTAAGATTCAAAATCTAAGTATAATTTTTTTTTGTATGTATGTTTTTTAATTGCGTTCCATTTTTATTTGTGTTTTTAATTTAATTTTTACTGTATTTAAAACATGTAAATTTTAAGACTCTATTAAATTTATAAACAGGTGGATCTACTTAATTTTAGACCTAAGTAAGTAAATTCATTTTTTGGAATTTATGAGTTCATTCACATCGATTCAAATTATATGTCATAACTCTTATGATTCATTTGGAAAAAAACAAAAAAAAGGACAAAGTTGTAGTGTTTCAACGAGTTAAAGAAAAACAAAATTTGGTGACTTTAAAAAGAAAAGAGAAGAAGATGAAAAGAAGAAATTTTAAAAATAATTTAAAAATCTGTTAAAAGAAAAGAAAAAAAATAGGATGTAGATTAAATAAACATGTCATGTAAGATTAGAATGAAAGAAATAAGAAGAAAAAAAAAATCCATTCTTTTAGTTATTATAAATGATAAGAAAGATTAGAATGAAAGAAATAACGAGATAGAAAATACAATTTTTGGTATTATAGATGATAGATAGATATAACTCGAAATATTAATGCATCTTCGTTGGACCTAGAACCAACTTGCTTGCCCATTTTTTTTCTTTTCAAGTTTGAAAAAAAAAAAGAAAAATAAAGCCCGATTGATTAAATAGGATGAAGCACTTGAGATTAGGGATTGCAAAAATTGGTTCGATGTTGGTCCATTCCGAAATAATTAAAAATAGTATTTTTTAATATTTTATGAATTTATATATTATTCTACTTAATTTTATGAGAAAAATAGTTATTTTAATAAACTATTTATTTTTCGTAAGTTTTGTCTAACTATTTTTATTTAAAAATATAATTTTAAAGACATTAAAAAATAAATAAATCCAAATGGACGAGCATGAGATTCAAAGTCTAATTAAGTATAACCTTTTTTTTGGACTCAACCGACTCAATGTCTAATAAAATATTAATAAACTGGCGTAAATCCAACCCAACCAGTGCATACCCGTAATCGCATGCTTGCATCCCATGCATGTAAAATCTACTTCCACGGGCTAAAAGTGCATGCTTAACAAGCATCTGGCTTTATAATTACTTATCAGAATAAAGTATAAAGAGAAAGCAGAATGCACAACTAGCAAAAATGAAGATTCTCATGGATGACGACCCGTTAATATTTTTTATTCTTTTATTTCTTCCTTCTAAGCGGAGAAAGAAGATTCTGACCGACGTGATTTTCATGTGTACATTTTATTATTAATTTTTATGGCTGGAAGGAGACCTAAATTAGCCGGTTCAACTTCGTCATCTATTAATCAATTGGCATGGTAGTAATATACATATATATAAACTAAAATACATAAGTAAGAACGTTCACCTGAATAAATTAATAAAATCAATCCTTGATTTAATTATTAAAGTTGTAGAAAGCAATGCCTAGCTATGATTTATGTTCCCTTCCGAGCTAATTAAAGCATGAATTAGTTTCTTTTGTCCCTACTTAACTAATGAACTAATATTTCAGTTGGTATGTATTAGTCCAATGCTGGAATGTATGTATCAGAAACATATTTTAATTAAGAAATATATACTAATTTAAGATAAATGAAACAATTAAAGGATTAGTAAAATTTGGTAGTTGATTTAGTTACACAGGTACAATTGTTCTTCTCAATAAGGAAAAAAAAAAATCGGGTCTTTGTAATTAAAACCAATCCAAATTTATTTTATAATAAAATTCAGTTACACAGGTTCATAATAATCGAATCTCATAATTCTATTGTTCATACATTTTGCTTACGTTTGCAATGCACCACTCTAAATAGAAGAATCACTATGCACCACTCTAAATAGAAGAATCAATCTCCAACTCTACAGCAAATCAATGTTATGCAACACATTTTTTTTGAGAGAGAAAGAAACTTTAAATTGAAGCTAGCTAGTCCTCTTTCTATAAAATGATAGGTCTAATAGAAATCTAAGAATAAGACACTTCCAATCACACTTTTGCTTCCTTAATAACACTTTAACCTCTTTGATAGCTAAATTGTGTATCCTTTGTTCTTACAATGGCAAGTGGATGCAGTGATGATCAAAAATTTTGTAAAGAAGTGATCAATGGCAGCAGCAACAATGAACTAACTGCTGTTGTAGTTCAAGGTAATAGCCCTCTGGAATGCTCCGACGAGTGGTTAAGGTCCATACTAAACGAAGAATGCAATTCATCCGCAAAAAACACAATTCCGACAAAGCACAAGATTCCGAAAGTCCACCAGGTGCTTCGGCAGATGGACCGACGTCCGAGCCAAAAGTCCTATGATCCGCTGGTGATTTCCATCGGTCCCTACCACCATGGGAAAGAAGAGCTCAAGCCCATGGAGAAATTCAAAATTCGTTTAACGCGGGAGTTTGTCAATAGTTGCCAAGGAACGAGTGCGGAATTAATATATAAAAAGATTGCAGGGTTGGCTGAGGTGGCAAGAAAGTGTTACGCCGATGAGAGCTCCACGGATCGCTTCGACAACAAAGAATTCACCCGGATGATGTTCGTTGACGGTTGCTTCCTTCTCCAATTCATCTTCTGCAGCATTGATGATGACAAGCAGGAAGAGAAACTCAAGTTGAAAAATCACGACATAGCTTTCATACAAAAGGACTTGTTCTTACTGGAGAATCAACTTCCCTTTATGGTCCTCAAGGCACTCATGAGTTTTACTAAGACACAAGAGGTTGGAAAGATCAAGCAGTTCGTTCGTAACCCATTTGCTGTTACTCCTCCTCCGGAATCGTTTTGGGAGAAGGTGGAAAATTTCATTGCAAAACACTTTAGATGCAGAAGCTCTCCTGCAGGAGCAGCAGAAGTGAAGTATGAAGATGACCCCGCTCATCTTCTAGAACTCATGAGGAGGGAAATTATTGACCCCGGTGCCTTCAAGGCAACAAACACCAGCACTAATTGGTACTCGTTTCGTTCAGTACAAGAGCTCAAGACTGCAGGGATCATCTTCCGACCTAACAGATTACAACGTAAACTTCTTACAGATGTGAGGTACATTGTTATACTCTCAATAGTTATATAAAAGAGAAGATTGGCATTGTCTTTAATATCAATCCAGTGACATTGAAGTTAGGACTAATATATTCATGTTTTTTTAATTCTAAAAAGACATAAATGCATCTAAATCGTTAAATTTTAATTCAAAGACTCTCAATCTCATGTTCCTGAACTAACATTAAAAGTTGTGTCACTCCTGCGAATTCATAGTTAATTATAAGCCTCTATTCATTGTAATAACGGTCTTGAGGCTTTCTGTAATTTTATTATTTATATTATATTTTATTCTCTCGATAGGTATGAACCTCTAATCGTTAGAGCAGTCCTGAGGCTTCCTGTGATGACCATCGATGATTCAACCAAGCCTTTATTGCTCAACTTGGTAGCATATGAAATGTGCCCGGACAGTCCCGATGACTTTGGGGTTACTTCTTATCTGTGGCTTATGGACAAAATGATTGATCACCCGGATGATGTGAAAGAGCTGAGGCGGAGGGGGATTCTCCTTAACGTTCTTTCTAGTGATGAAGAGGTGGCAAAACTCTTCAATGAGATGACGGACTACTTGGTGACTCATCCAAATGCTTATGCGGATGTTGAATCGAAAATCGAAAAGTTTTGTAAGAAAAAAGTTAAGGTCTGGATAACTGAATTCTTGCACACCCATTTCACTACCCCTTGGACTGCTATGGCTTTTGCGGGTGCGCTTATCGCACTCTCCCTCAGTGCCATCCAAAGCTACTACGCCGTCAAATCATGCGAATGAATCATTTCATCAAACAGTTG
>QLOD02000016.1:11312681-11333411 GCA_003260245.2 Sideroxylon spinosum | reverse complement strand
GAGTGCTAATTAATTAATGTTTGCTGCTAAATGTGTTTTTATGTTTAAATTTATGGGTGGTTGTTTCTTCTTACTTTATTTGCTGTATTTGATTGCGTTGTGAGAATGAAATAAGAGATAAGAGATGTTTAATTTCTTTTTTTTTTTTGGATGTAGCTTGTTCTCTTTGTAATAATTTCATCAAACAGTTGGAGTGCTAATTAATTAATGTTTGCTGCTAAATGTGTTTTTATGTTTAAATTTATGGGTGGTTGTTTCTTCTTACTTTGTTTGCTTCCTTTGATTGCGTTGTGATAATAAAATAAAAGAGAAAAGACGTTTAATGTCTTTCGTTGAATGTAGCTTGTGCTCTTTGTTTCGCATATAGCTTGTTCTCTTAATTTGTTAGGTTTGTGGTATCTTAAAAATATGATTTGGATTTTGATTTGACCAGATTCAAAAAAAAATTGCACGGTCCGATTTAATTGTTTGCTAAGCTTAGTTGATGGTTCTAGGCTTGGCCTATTAGTGATAAGTTATCGTAGAACTATCTCAATCCCAAAATAAAGTGACTGTTAGCCTATTCCAGAACCGATGTAGAAAATTCCAAAAAAAATTTCTTTCACACTTCATGCCTTGGGACATACTAAGTAACAATCCATTTCACTTGGTGAGCTAAGTTTAATGGTAAACACTGCGCCTTGGGTTGGAGAAAGTAACAACTTGTTTTTTCCTGTGAGTTGAGTTTAATGGTAAGGCTGTGCTTTAATA
The DNA here is from genome assembly GCA_003260245.2 of Sideroxylon spinosum. NCBI lineage: Eukaryota > Viridiplantae > Streptophyta > Magnoliopsida > Ericales > Sapotaceae > Sideroxylon > Sideroxylon spinosum. Next base: position 11,332,661 of record QLOD02000016.1, on the reverse strand, counting down.
CCATTGTGATAGGTGATATTCGATCTATCTTAATTCCAAAAACTAGATTAGGGGTCGAGATTTTATCTCACAATTATAAGCTGACCACCAACGATCCCTTCTACAACCAATATGGGAAATCGCAACACTCTTTGCTAAAGAGTAACCATAAATCCACGTAGATAATAAAGTCAAGTATAAAGAGTGATATATAGAATTCAAAGCAACGATAGACTCTACTAGTATAAAACTAAAATTAATAACATATTATAAACATAATAAAGAACAATAAAATATTACTTATCATTAAATCATCAAGTGTGAGAATATCTATTAAAATATATTTAAATAAATATCTAGTATAAATATATTTTGTATAAAACTCTGATGTTATTCTAAGGAACTTAAAAAGATGTTACTATTCGTAGCCTTATTTTTACTTCCGCAACCCAATTGAAATTTTCTTATCTTAAGATAAAAATGCCCTAATGCAAAATGACCTTCTTGCCATCCAATACACTACACATATTTTTGACAAGCACTTGCTGAAAAAATCAAACAATTTCAACAATTAGTTATTGAAAAAAATTTAGTAATTAACCACATAAAATTTCGACACTTCCACACCAAAATAAATAAAACATTGCAGTAACTAATTACTAAAAAAATAAAAAAAAATTAAAACATTTCAACATGCTCTTGCAGTTTTGATTTTTTTTTTTTTCAATAACCATATAATGTTTCAATAGTCTCTTATAAAAGCAAGTGCGAAATTTTGACATGTATCTACTGAAAACAAAGATTTAAATTTTTTGGGATCTCTAATATTTTAAGGCCTGCCCTAAGGGATCAGCTCGAATGGTTCGTGAGTTTGCTTCCACAGAGTCCACCCGAGTTCAATTCCTCATTAGCCCGAAGTGTGTAAGAGGGGCGATGCACACTTTCCCGGTTTACCCGTCAGTTACACGGTCCGTTGAGGATTGTAATAAACCGGTAGGGTTCTGGTTACCAAAAAATATATATTTATATTTTAAGGCCTTAGAAGAAGATGGGATATTTTTAAAACTTTAGGTGCAATTTGTGAGTTGTGTAGAGAAATTATTGGGTTACTTAGAGAAAGAGTATGATATATGAATTAAATAGGCTGTGCGAAGAAAAAAATAGGACTACGAATAGTGGCACCCATTTAAAATTGAACTCCAAATCCATTAACCACATCTTTGACTTTTACGTAAATGAATATTATATGACTATATCAATATATATATAAATTTTATACAATAATTTTGTATATAATTATTGAAGTTTTGTCGCTTTCCTAAGATAAACAAAGAGCAAATTAACATGAAAACTGAACTATAATTGAGAAAAAAAAATTCTATGTTTATTAATATTTTTTTGAGTAAAAAGCACTGTACAAGAACTCTATAGATATAGCTGAATATATCTAGCTATTGCAATTATAACAGATTGGTTAGTCTTTAACTGACCAACAGAATAATCTTCTAGAAGAACCTCTAAAACTCTAAGCTCAACTATAGCTTAACAATTTTAGCCTCTCAGTTGAATCATCTGCTACCTCTTTACCCATTTTCTCTATTTTTGTTGTATGTTTAACATCCCCCCTTAAACTCATAGGAGATTATCAAATTGTGAGTTTGTGTTGCAAATATTGAAATTGATGAGTAGGCAAAGGTTTTGTAAACACTTCTGTAATTTGGTTAAGAGAGGGAACACGATTAATCACAACCTGCTTGTTGAGTACTTTGCCTCGAACAAAGTATAATTCTAATCCAATATGCTTGGTTTTGACATGAAGAACAAGATTATTGGACATTGCAATAATGCTCAGATTAGCACACCATATGATGGGAGGCTGCAAAGGAGACATTTTGAATTTTTCCAGAAAATATTGTAGTCATGTCATCTCTGTAATTGCTGTTACAAGGCTTCTGTACTCTGCTTTAGTTGAGGAGCAAGAGATGATATGTTGCTTGTTAGTACTTCAAGTGACAAAATTTGGACCTAGAAATATACAGAAACCTGCAGTAGACTTCTGATCATCTGGATTGGAGGCCCAGTTAGCAACGGAATAACTTGTGAGCTGAGGTTTGCAACAAGCAATGCTTAATTTTATGAAACTCAACCCATTTGTTGCAGATCCTTTTAGATACCTTAAGATACGTTTGATAGATTTCCATTGCTCATCAAGAGGTGACTATATAAATTGGCATACCCTGTTGATAGCATAAGTTATGTCTAGTCTAGTGATAGTGACATATTGTAGTGCTCCAACAATATTTTTATACTCACTAACATTATCAATAGGATTCCTCTTATATGCTGAAAGTTAATTGTAAGCACTGGACACCATAGAAGAAAAAAAAATGCTTTTGCTATAGTCATACATGTTCTCTTCAATAAGTTAAGAATGTATTTATTCTGAGAAAGATAAATTGTTTTATCAGTATACTGCATCTCAATGTCTGAAAAGTAATGTAGTTTCTTCAGATCTTTTGAGGCAAACAATTGGTTCAGTTGCTAAACAAGCTGATCAATCTCACTTTAATCATTTCTAATCACAATAATGTCATCAATGTATACTAAAATATAGGCAAGGCTTGTATTTGAAAACCTAAAAAATAAAGAGTTATCAGCCTTTGATACAATGAATCCATAATGAAGCAAAACACTTCTAAACTTGTCAAACCAAGCTTATGGAGCTTGTTTAAGGCTATACAAAGGTTTGTGTAGTTTGCAGACAAAATGAGGACTGGATACTTAAAAACCAGGAGGTTGTGTCATATACACATCTTCTTGATTTTCTCCATTAAAAATGTATTATTTACATCCAACTGCCATAAAACAAGTCTTCTGTTACTGCTCTAGAGAGCACAATTCTTACTACTACTAGTTTTACCATCGGACTAAAAGTTTTCAATGAAATCAGACCCAGCTACTTTATGAAACCCTTTGGCCACTGAATGTGCCTTGTACTTTAGCAAAGAACCATCAAGTTTTCTATTTACCTTAAAGACCCACTTGCAGCCTATAATCTTCCTATCTTTTAGCACTTCAACCAAACCCTATTCATCACCAAGGTTGCATATTCTTCTTTCGTTGCAGATAACTAGTTTGAACTAGCAAGAGCAGCTTTAATAGATACAGATTCATCTTCTATACCCTTCGCTAACCACACCTTTGGTTTAGAGATTCCTGCTTTAGCTCGGGTGACCATGGAATGTGTATTACTAAGTAATTGAACTTGATGTCATAACATAGTTTTGTCAATTCGTTCTTATTGAAAAGGTCAAAAAAAAGTCTGATCATTTGATGATAAATCATACTATGACTGAGGTGCTTTATTTCCCAGATCAAAAGGTGAAGGATCTAGATGCATATTAATTACTGAAGTTGGAGATATTCTTGCTAAAACTTGTGGAAATAAGTCAGAGCAGACTTTTGTAGTAACATTCTTCTCAAAAAAACCTTGTTTTTCAATGAAATGGAACCTATTTTCATCAAAGAGCACGTGTCTAACAATGTAGACTTTGCCATCTGCATTCATGTCTTTATAACCTTTATGATGAGTGCTATAGCTAATAGAGGTGCAAGGCGAGCTCCTGTACTGTAACTTACGAGAATTATAAGGCCTTAAGTATGAAAAACACAAACATCCGAAGATTCGGAGCATGTTGTAATTTGGTGTAGAATAAAACAAAGCTTCATGATGAGATTTCTATTGTAAAATTGGTATAGGCATTCGGTTAATCAAATGTACAGTTGTTAGAAAAACTGTATCCCAAAACTTCATACACATATCAACATTTGCAAGAAAATTCAACCAAGTCTCTACCAGATGTCTATACTTTCTTTCTACTAACCCATTCTTTTCATGAGTATAAGTGTAACTATGCCAAAAAACAATTCCATTTAACTCTAAAAAAGAAGCAAGAATGGTAAATTCTCTTCCACAATCTATTTATAAACACTTGATCTTTCTTGAGAACTACAGTTCTACATGTTGCTTAAAGGGTAAAAAATATTATGAACTTCATTTCTTGAGAACTACAGTTCTACATGTTGCTTAAAGGGTAAAAAATATTATGAACTTCACTTTTTGCTTTAACAAGATAAACCAATGTGTGTCTACAATATGCATCAACGAAATTGACATGGTATTTAAAACCGAAAAAAGAGATTATGGGTATAGGACCTTACACATCAGCTACAATTAGTTCTAAAGGGTGTGTATAAACAGTTTGAGACAACTGAAATGATTGCTTATGAGATTTAGCTAACTGGCATGCATTACAAGCAATTTTCATTTTATTGAGAGTAAAAAGATCATTACATTTCTTCAAGATTGTTAGTACAATAGATGAGGAAGGATGTCCCAACCTCTTATGAAGATTTTTTATATAATAGATGAGGAAGGATGTCCCAACCTCTTATGCCACAAATTTGGAACTGAATCACAAGAAGTAACTGCAATGCTAATAGACAAGACATTTGTATTTTTATTTGCTATTACCGAAAACTGCTTTGCTAGGAAATTTAAAGATTTGAATTGATGGCTGGCATGCTGGATTGATGTGTGGATAGAGTTTCAAGATTGATGACTGTTAGTGTAGCTCGACGTGTTAAGAGGTAGATCAAAAACATAGAGACCATTTCTAAGTGTACCTTAAAGAACCTTATTCAAGAACTGGTTCTTCACAAGAAAAAAATAAGGATGAAATTCAATGACTATTTTATTGTCTTTAATAAATTTTAACATACTTAATAGCTTTTTGGTAATATGTGGGGTATATAAAAATTCTTAATCAAAAAGAGATGATTATTTATAGCAAACATGTTAGAAACAATTGAGGAAATGTGCAAATCAACTTCATTGCCCATGTAAATCTTCTTCTTGCCTTGGCATTCAGATATGTTAACCAGATTTCCTCCATCAGAAGCGCAATAATCCGTTGCCCCACTATTAGGATACCACATTAGATCAACCACCATCTCCGACGAAGCAACCACATTTGGTTGTCAATAAACACTCCACTATTCCCTGTATTTTGACTATTTGAATTGCTCTATTGAAAGTTTTGTTGTTGAAAAATTCTGGTCATATCTGTAATAGCATCTATGTGCTTTATGTCCAACTAAAAATCTGACATTAAGGTCTATTTCCTTTTTTACCATACCTTTCTCTGCCTCTATTTAAACCTAATCTTCTGACTCTATTCGAACTAGATCCATTTCTTTCATCATTTCCACTATACATTTGTGAATTACCTCTCCCATAAGTCTGTTGACCACCACTTGAGTTTCTAGAATTTTTGTTTGAAGCCAAATTTACCAAGATTCTCAACTTGAGAATGCTAATCAATCCTAGACTCATGAGTGAGTAGTAAAGTTGTTATTTTCAAGTACACTATAGTAATTAGGCATTGAAGTAATTGTTATGATAAAAGGATCATATTCTGGTCCTAATCCACAAAGTATATGCATGATTTTGTCCTCTTCTGTCATGTTATAACCAGTAAAAGCAAGAGCATCAATAATACTCTTTTTCTTCATTACATATTTAGTTATATTCATGCCTCTTTTCTTTAAGGTTTAAAGTTGAAGCTTTAATTGCATCACATTGGCTTTTGATTGTGATGTAAACAATTTTGCTATAGTTTTCCAAGCATCACATGAAGTATTGCAATCAACTAGGCGAGGCAACAAATCCTGGCTTATCAAAGAAAGTATCCAACACAATAGATTTTGATCTTGTTGTTCACAATTGAGAAACTCATTATTCACATATCCATAATCATTCAATGAAATTGGTGGCTTGAAAGAAAAATCAATTAGATGTGAAAGTATATTATCTTTAATGGCTACATAAATCTGATGTCTCCATAGCAGATAATTGTTGTGATTTAGCTTGATAGTCAATTTAAGTTTCAACGATAGGAGATTCTTCGATCCATTAATGGACAACTGAGAAGAATCGCCAGTGCTTGAGGATGATATAGCGGTAGTTGTGGCATTGTGCTCTAACACCATATTGAAGTTTTTATCACTTTCCTGAAAAAACCAAAGAGAAAACTAACATGAAAACTGAACTATAATTAAGAGAAAAAGTTTCTATGTTTATTAACATTTTTCTAAATGAAAAACACAGTACAAGTAGCTGAATGTATCCAATTATTGTATTTACAACAGATTGTTAGTCTTAACTGACTAACAGAATAATCTTCTAAAGGAGTTGTACAACTCTGAGCTCAATTACAACTTAACAATTTTAGACCTCTCTGCTAAATCATCCACTGCCTCTTTACCATTTTCTCTATTTCAATTGTATGTTTAACAATAATAATTATATCTATTAATAGATCATCTCAAGAATATTCATAATGATTCAACGTATTTTAATCATCATAATATTGTGTTTGTCTTTCAAATGGCAAATAAAAGGTGAAATCATTTTTAATTCGAGGATTTAAAATCAATTTAAATGTAATTTGACCTAAATTGGTTTAAAATTAATAAATTTGGATACTAAACCACGAATTGCCATCCTTAGACGGAGGATTATGTGAATTAGATACAAACATTTATGTTTTGAGCAAGGTTTCCTTTTAGGTGTTGCTATTTATAGTTCTATTTTTTCTCCTACACCGTAGTTAATTTTTTTCCATCTTAGGGTAAAAATGTCCTAATGCAAAATGACATTAGGAGCATAGAAAAGTGATTCAATAGGCGATTCATCTCAATTTTTTTGAATTTTTTGAATTTTTATATTTTATTTATGTCATGCCTAAGAATTCCTCCTCGTGTTGCTCCCTACCTATTTAATCAACTTTTCTGTGCTCCTACTTATAAGGTTCATAAGATAATTATGAAAAAATTACAAACAAAAAAGATAAACCTCAAGAAATTTTGTCCCAATCTAATGTAATTGCAAACGTTCGAATTTGGAGCAAATTGTTCCTTGAGGAGTTTTAATCCTAAGGCTTCATTTAGGAAGTAAGTAGCTTTTCAGCTTCTACTTACTCAGTTTTTTATTTTTATTTTTTCTTTTAAATAATCAAATTTAGTTGAACTTCTTTTAATCCTTCAAAGGCAAAAATATGAAATTAACAAAAATTTAAAAACTAATTATTAAAAAGTTAATTTTATTTATTTCCTAAATACAAAAAAAAATAATTAATTAATTCTCTTAGAACTAATTACTAAAAAAGTTAACTTTTTTTTTCTTTTCAAACTAAGCTTAAAGCTCATATACCGTATGAATGGTAACTAGCGTTGGCCCAACACGAAAATTAACGAAAATTGGAAATTTTTGTTTTCAGTGTCCGGACGTTAGTGTAGCATCCAGATGTTGGAGTGCATTTCTCGGCTATTGAAGCAGCTACGCGCGTGTTGCGTTGGGCGTGTGCCGCATATGTGTCGCCCTTAACAACGTGTCTAGGGCCTTTTTTGGCCACGTCCAGTCCACCTAGCTTCTCCTAGGGCACCTGGGCAGTGGTGGTGATGCTTGTGTGTGGGTTGCACTTCTTGTTGCCTTACTTGGGTAACTTTGGCAAGACTTTGGCATTGAATTGGTCACACGGGGATAGATTTGAACTTGATTTGGCCAAGGAAACCCTTGGTTAGGCATTGGCACGGCTAAATTTAGATGCATACCACATGTCCAATGAAATGCCTCAAAGACATCTTAATGCTCATTCGCCGCTTCTTTTTTTCCAATTCACTCGAGAGACCACTTACGTTCTATGGGTTAATTTAGCATCCAATCGTATATAATTAATACCTGAAAAATAAAACCACCATAAAACACAAATATACTAAAAATAACACTAAAACCAAGCCTCAAATAAATTTATTTATGCAATTAACACACTTTAATAGTATATACACCTGGCTGTTTTGTTATAGATATTAAAAATTTAAATAGAAATAAGTATTTTATTGATCCTTTTCCTCTTCTAAAATAGGAGAGGTACAAACGATGATAATGGTTTATTTATTTATTTTATTTTTATGCTTGGTCAACTTCTCTACACTGATTTACATAGTTTTAAATTAATTCGTTCGAATAATCAGTTAAGTATCTGTATTTGAATATATTGAAGTGCTTGGAAAGAGAAATTCATAAAAAAAAATTATAAAAAAAATGTTTGTTTATTAAATTAATTTATACCATAGTGCTAAAATAAACTGAGCAAGTGACTGGGCCAGCCATACTACCAAGTGTACTTGCATGTTGAATGCGTCTTGATATGGGATTTGGGAGTGACTTCTTTTTTAATTTAACTAGTTGAGTAAGAGTTCCAAAGAAGTACAGTGGAAAAATCCACTCTAAAAGCTACAGTGAAAAATCAAACCATGATTTGATCATTGTTAGTGTAATATGATTTTTCATATTTTATATTAATTATGTTCTAATCAAATCTTTTTAACTTTTATTTTTATTTTGAAATTAATTTTAATTAAATTAAATCAAACCATTAGATTAACTATAATCAAATCAAGGTCGTTCATTTTTACACTAAAGCTCCTGCAATATACATTTTTTATACTAAAGCTTTTCCAATAGATCTTTTTCCCTGTCTGTCCTCCCCTCCTTCCCTCTTTCTTGATATGAGAGCAAGATCCTCTTTCGTCCCACACCGATGTAGACAAATTTTTCCCTTCATAATTTGAAAAGAATGGAAGAGAGAGATGTCTACTTCTCCAGCTTTGTTTGCCATGTGTCCCACCTCTATAAGTATCCAAGGATGAGTTTCAATTTGTTCCACGCGGGGTGAGCATCAGATTTTGCCCCTCCTTGTAATAAACTTCGGAATAAAGTTGTTTAAAGACGTAAATAGCTGCAGAAAATGTTGTAGTTAACAAGCTTATTCATGAATAAAGTTGACTGAAAAGAACTACTCATATATATACAAATTACAATATCATATTTTTGCAAGCTACTTCAATGTGCACATTGTATATATACAAATTACAATATCATATTTTTGCAAGCTACTTCAATGTGCACATTGTTGTATAATATATATGAATACATATATACTAAGCATGCCTCTTGCCCCAGCCCAGTTTTACTCTCTCAATCACACCCGTGTTAGGTAGGATAGATGTCCCATCGACTAATTTAATTTGTAATATAGATTTTATATTATATGGAAGAGGGTTGTTTTGTTGTTCATTGACGGGACTTTTGTCCCATACAACGAGAGAGAGATGGAGGCTGAAGAATGGGAGATGAATTCCATGTTATGTGATACGGACATACCTAATATGTGTATATATATATATATATATGAAAGTGATACATTTGTAAAGTACAAAATAATATCCGTTTGTGTATATATATATATAAAATCACAAAATTGGCTTGTTGGAGATTAAATTAAATTATAGGCAGAATGCAGGAGATGCTTCCCATGGTGGACCAGAATGCACCAAAGCACAATTCGGTTAAAAAATTTAGGGATCCGATACTTAGCAACCAACAGTGGATTACGACCATAGCAAATGCACTATGCCTAAGGCACATCTGTATCTTTAAAAAAATTGTAGATAGGGCTATAATTTTCTTTAGGACCGAGGAGGGAAGGGGAATTAAGGTAAAGGGAGATAAAAGGAAGGGAAGTGAGTTGGATATTAATAATTTTTATTTATTTTTATATTTATTTTTTGTTATTTTTTATTTTATTTTTTTATTTTTCGAGAAACAGAAAAAGTCAAGTAAAGAATATGGTTAGAAATACTATTATGTCCTTTAAATATATTTATTTGTGATAAATACTTAGGAAAATGATTAAAAATCCTTAATGTATAATAGTGAAAATACAATTTAAAAGTTTTTATATTCATTACATTCCAAATTAGAAATGAAAGAAAGTTAATGGAAGTAAATAAGTCATTTCTATTTATTTTCCTTCCGTCTCACTCACCTCTTTTCACACATAACATAAATCTTTTCCCCCCTTTTATTTCTTTTTCCCCATTCACCTCTTCCAAGATAAGTTTTAGTACTCTCCGACCATTATTTTTTACATTAATTCTTTTTTAAAAAATATTATTTAATATTTACCATTTTGTTTATAAATGATGACATAAACTGTTATCAAATATAGAATATATAATAAAATAAAAAAATAGTATTCTTTTATAATAAGTTATATTGACACCTTAGAATTCCTTAAAAGTTGGATAATATCCTCTGGAAAATTATGTTGACCTTCCTTTTTATTAAATTTTTTTAACATATTACCCTTGTCATCATACATAACACCTAAAAAGTGCACAATAATGTTAGGAATCAAATTAATTATAACATTTTATTTGTGAAAATTTTGGTTAGTTCACAAGTCATCTGATATTAATAAGAATTAGTACATTTCATAGTATTTATATCTCAAAAGGGTAATTTGTTAAGGAAACTTAAAATTAAAAGAAATCATAATAATTTTTTCAATATGAAAGATGTCATCTAACTTTTGAAGAAATTTTAAGACAGGTCAATATAATTTATATTATTTTTTATTATATTTCAAAATTTTAATAAGAGAGACTAATCTGTGATGTGATGACTAGAAGAGCTTATTAATTAACTTTGTTGTTCTCCTTATTCATTTGGACTGGTTTTGCCTTTATTTCCTCTAATCGATCTACACAACTTTCAAATTTATTTATTGAACAGAAAAACAATCAGCCACCACGATCAAAGAACGACCAGCGGGGTGGCAAGCACTCAAGTCAATCTCTTGCTCTAAAAATATTTAAATGATAACTCTGTTATCTAATCCTAGTTCTGGAATGATTTCCCTCAATTCATTGGATTGTGATTTATCCCTTCCTTGGTAGTATAGAAAGATTCAATACCTCTATTGATTAGGAAACCCCAACCAGTGGGATTCTAGTGTATTCTATATAATGGGATTCACCTAAGATTCTATTGGATTATAGTCATAGACCCCCAATTTCGTGCCACAGGTCCTTGCCTCCAGCTCTAGCTACGGGGCAGAGCTTTAATGCTATTGTTTGGTCTAATAACTTTTTTGAAGCTTAGTGTGGTGTTGGAGTCAATCGCTCTCTGTTTAAATGGCTAAGTATCTCATTGGAGCATTTGACAAGTCAGGTGCACTTGACCAAACTCAAGACACTTAGATGGGCTTAGCATCAAGTTGGCTAAACACTTAAATACTCCTTTAACTTTTTACAGAGGAAGAAGCCAAAAACATTTCAGCTATCTTCCTCTCTTGGAGAAGTGATTCAAAGGATGCATTCACATGGTATTTTTTTAAACAAGGAAACCTGGGTAACATATTACAACAATGAACAAAGGCCTCCATAACATTGGCCCCTGTTCTTCAAATGACTCTTCATCAAAGCTCTGGAAGGCCCTACAGAGCATTAATACCCTTCCAAAGATTAAACACTTCATATGGAAAAGACTGCAAAAATTTTCTCCCAACCAGGGCTAATTTGGTCAAAAAACTATAAGATTTCAAAGTGCCCCATATACTACGTTGAAGATGAGTCTGTGGAGCATGTATTTTTCAGATGCTAATGGACTAGAGGAGTTTAGTTTGGTAATAACCTCATATATAAAGTGGATCCTCCTTAAATCACATCATTTGGAAGATGGTTTGAAGACATCCTCTCTAATTTGGTAGGAAACTTTTCTAAAGATCTCATCCTTTCATCAATTATACAACTTTGTTGGAGCATTAGGAAATCGAGAAATAATTATTTCTTTAATAGGACCCCACTTTCCTCTCCAGACACCATCCTTAATACCACAATTGCAATATATGACTACATAGCAGTACTCTTTTCTGAAAACCAAAACAATTGTCAACCACCCTTCCCCTTGAGATCCTTTTCATGACAATCTCCTACTTAAGACCATTTGAAGATCAATTGTGATGGAGCTTTTTGTTCAATAACTCAAAGGGCTGCCTTTGCCATCATTATTAGAGACTCAAAAAGAGCTACTGTTAATAACAACTATGGCCACATCTGAGTACTTTCGGCTTTAGCCGTAGAAGCATGGGCTATTCGAGTTGCTTGTTCTGTGTCAAATCTTGGGAGTTTCAAAATGTTACTTTTGAAAGTGATGCTGCAGTAATCATTTCCTCGCTGAACTATAACTCTCCTTGTAGACTTTGGGAAGTCTCATCCATTCTCAAGATATTCAAGTATAAAAGTAACCTAACAATTGGTTTTTCTCATGGTGCAGTAGGATAGTTAATAGCGCTACTCATTTCTTAGCATCTAATTGTTTATTCTGTTATCAACTTTTCCAAAGTCTTGTAAATATTGTTATAAGGGAAGCTATTGTACCCGGTTAATATTTATTAATATAATCTTTTCTTGGTTTCAAAGAAAAAAAAAAAAAAACTTAATGCTCTTCTCTTGAGAATCAAACTCCTAATAATTTGTTAAGCACCAAATCAAACCCTGAATAAATTGGTTTAGTGTCAAGTTGGCCGAACAATTTAACAGAGTTAGAGCTAAACTCTTAAATTGGCAAGTGTCAGGTTGGCCAAATAATTTAACATAGTTAGAGCTAAACTCTTAAATTGGCCAACTGTCAGGTTGGAAACAATTAGACGCTATTACACACTTTAATACACTTCTCTTAGAGTCAGGTGCTCGTCTAAGTACTTACCACTTGGGTTCCTGTCTTATAGTCGTCAGAGCACTTGACCAAGCTCTTAACTCTTACTTAGCTCTTGTCGAGAGGATATACGCTCTGCTCATGGTCAACTCTGGTCAAGCAGATTCTCAGCTTTGGTCAAGGCGATGCTCAGCTCAGGTCGGAAGGTAATCTGTCATTTGGGTGGACCATTTGCTTAGATATAACTCACGGTCGCCTCGGTTGCAAGAACTAAACTATTATGGGTTTTGCCTCGTGGAGGATAGTGATATCACGGTAGGCTCATCGGTGATCTTAGATTTTTTTTTTCTTTTTTTTTTTTTATAAACGCTATAGTGTTGCCTCCCAATATATTGAATCTATAGTCCATGCCATTGCCTGATGTCGTAGGAATAGGTTGACCCATATGCTCGTCCAGATAGGTCAATGAATTTTCATTCCATCTGCCCTTTATTGGAGCGTTTTTCAAGTTCCTCTTTTATTTGATATAAATGTTGAGTGGAATATATGTAGCAAAATTTGATTGAAAAAAATTAAAAAAATTGGTTGATTTTGATAGGTTTTGGTATTCTAAACAACCCAATACTATTTTGTGTGCATAGGATCGGCTCAAACATTTTGAAGAAGGGAAGCGAACCTCCTCACGAATGTCTACTTATTTTTTTCATACAAAATTAGATATATATACATATATAAGGGTATGAAAAAATTAAAAACTCCAAAATTTTACATTTTTTGGAGATCCGACGCGCTGACTTCCCTGACTTCTCCTAATAGCTGGCTCTATGCGTACACTATCTTCATTGAACAAAGTCCCTGTGGTAACCCTTGAATATTGGATCAACCCTTGCTTGCTCCCCTTGATTTTGAATGCGGAATTATCAAAATACTCTTAATGTTTTAGTTTTATTAAAAATTTTAAATTAATTAAATATGGGATATTTTGGCCCTACTAAAAAAATTATTGTCAACTCAAAATTTTTAATATAAAAAGAATCTGGAAGAATCAAACTCACATATTTGTGATAAAATAAAGTACATTCTCCGGCTACACTATAGAATATTTATGTATAATATTATAAAATAAATTCTATAAATAATAGAACTTAATAATAGTTATATTTTTTTGGTAACATTAAACCCAACTGGTTGAACCATTAAATTGTAAAAAAATATATTTATCGGTTTAATTTTCAAAAATAATTTTCTTTCTCTCTAAAAATAACGTCACTTTTCTCGTACTTTTAAGTGATTAATTGTTCTCTTCTTGTGTGCTTCTTGTGTGCTTGGTGCTCTTAGTAAAAATCCTGGTTCTACCCCTAAACCCTTGAATAAGTCCCAGTAAAATGCTTGAATTCTACTGAATATTTTGGTGGTGTGATTGTCTACTCTTCTTCATCGATAGGTGTAGATGGGATTAAAATCGTTTCCACAGACAGCGCCATACACAGGAACAATCACGGTGCATAATTCCACCAATTCCACCAACGCTCAAGTCCATCTCACGTTCGCTCCAGAAATATTCAGAGATTGCTATTATTCAACAATAATTAATTGAATCTCTTTTTCTGATTTGGATCCTCGGTTATATAATCCTCAGTATGGTGGGAGTATTTCCCTCAGTTCACCCTCAGATTCTATCGTATAATAGTCTATCTTCTCTTTGATAACTCGACGTGAGAGTGAGACGATAAGGGATTCCTCCTTTGATAAGAGATTCTACCTTGATAGCATTCTGGCATATCTCTTCAAGTATTGATGATTATCCAATTTGCTGCCACATGTTTCATCCTCTCCACTTATTTATTTTTATGGTAATCCATTGCCTCATCCTCTGTCAATTGTATATTTTTCACATGATTAAGTTCTTCAAAGCTTCTGTCCTTCAAAACTTTTCTCCCATCCATAGAAAACTTATTGTTTTCCCCCTTTTTTTACTAGTAATTTAATCCAAGACAGAGGGTGTAAAGGTTACCCAAAAAAAAAAAAAAAAAACCATGCAGTATGAACAACACCAAATTATATCCAGTTGATTGTAAGGGAAACAGAATATATGTATTCAACCAACAAGCATAATTTTATTTCCGCACATGCACATGCAATAATTAATAATATGTGCAAGTCGAACTACTGGATTTGTACCATGTAAGGCATATATTATTATTATTTACAAAGATTGAAAACCCTTATATAAACAAAGATTGAAAATATCTAATGAATTGAGTTATATTTACTTGAAATATATTGCCCACATTCAATTTGCACCATGCAAATAGGTGTAAGATTGCGTATATTTGATGTCTTTTTTAGATGTGCAATGCTAAAGTTTGATGCACTGAATAACCCTTTATACTTGATTTGGCTCCTGATTTAATTTCTTTCAATCTAAAGCAAGCCAATCTCAAACACCAAAATTCCCAAACTCACTGCGGATCCAAAGCGTTCGACAGATGCTGCGATATAGAAAGGAATATGAGAGTAACTATTCACCAAAGGTTGTCTCTAAAGGACCAGACCACCACGATTACAATAACATCAAGCTTCAAAGACTACAAGGCCTCAAGCACAGAATCATGAGCAAGATTTTCTTAGACGACAGGCAGCTGCTAGAAGACTTAAACAAGAAACTTTCCCAGAAAATCGAAGAAATAAGAGAGTACGAAGAAGAGAACTCAACGAATGTGTATGGGAACAAGGAATTCACGAGGATGATGGTGATGATCATCAATGCCTGCTTCATTTTGTATTTCATTGACATTGCCCTTAATTCAGACCAAAACCAACCTCATCTGGGGATGAAAAATCACGATATAATCTTCATACAACAAGATTCGTTCTTGATCGAGAATCAAATTCCTTTCCTCATCCTTGATGAGTTAATGAACGATCAGAGAATGTATGAAAGAGGTTACCATATGGAAACGATCAACAACTTCATAACAAATAACACTATGGCACCAAAAAGAACTAAATCAGCAGAAGAGAATAATACTCCTACACAATGTGCACATTGCTTAAGCTTTTGCACCAAAGACTAGTACAAGGACGCAAAGAAGGAGAATCGCTCTATGTTTTCAATCAGCTCGCATTCCGTAATGTTGAGGAACTTGGGGCGTTAGGGATTTGTTTGAGGAAGAAAACGAGTTCAAGTTCGTTGAAAGACATTATGGAAGATACGGTAGAATTGTTGAAGGACAGAGGGAGAGGTTTGGTGCCACACCCTTATGGTTATGCACAAGTGAGAAGAGATATACAAGTTCTCTTAGATGAGAACGAAGGGAAGGGTTGGGTAACAGAGCTCACATCAGGATGCAGATGCATAATCACGTTATACTATTATATATACCATAGCAAGCCCAATCAACCATGTTATATTGGTAAAAGGCAATCCTATAGAACATTTAAGCACTTAAATCCCTGATTGAATAAATGACGTCTCAGAGAAAAGCTAGAATTAATAAAAATAGCTCTTATGGTAAAATTTGAAATATGTGGAAAAAGAAAATGTTAAGATCCACAAGCATCAGAACATTTAGAATAATACAAGGAATAAAAACCCAGATATCTTATTCCCGGTCCAGTAATAAGTTGTTGATCATTCTTAACAATGGTGGAGTACCCTTCGCCATTATCTCTATCCTAGAAGCATTAGAGGCATGAGAGAAGAGAGAGAGCCCGAAAAATAAGAGCTCGGGAAGGAATAGTCTAGATGACAAGAATCCATGCCAATAACGGGGTTCTAGGTCAAAAAAAGCATTGAAAAACCTTCTTGTGCCTTGTAAATCAAGCTTAAGCAGAATATCCATACCGAAACAAAAGAATTCCCTTTGACGTCTCCTTTCAATGGGCCACAAATTTCTCCAAACTTCAGATGACAAATCATATCCTGAGAGGCTTCTTTCAGAACCAAGGTATCGAACTATTGAGTCAGCAACAATTGGAGCTGCAGCTAGAGTCCTTGCTACCATGTATCCAGTTGAAGGGTGGACCATTCCAGCTGTACCACCAATCCCAACAACTCGTTGGGGAAGCACCGGAAGAGGGCCCCCCATAGGAATCACACAATGCTCATCCTCTTCAATGCTTTTCACTTTGATACCTAAGTGCCTTAACCGAGCCACCATTCTTTCCTGGATATCCTCCATTGCCAGCCCGGGTCGAGCTACAAGGGAAGTCTCTTCAAGAAATATCCGCTCAGATGAAAAGGGCATAGCATAGAGGAAAGTTGGGATCCTGCTATTTCTCTCTTTTAGTACTATATTGTTGTTGAGATGGGAATCTCTCCAATCCATGAAAACCATCTTATCTACATCAAATGGGTGTTGTTCAACTTCAGCCAAAATCCCATAAGCTACTTGGTACCCGGGATTGTAGGGCTTATCATACTGAACAAGACATCTGGAAAATCCAGTTGCATCAAGAACCACAGCGGCCTGAACAGTGACGCCATCATTGCAAATCAACAAAGATTTGGATTCCTCGTGAATAACTTTTCTAACCTTTGCTTGATGAAACTTGACACCATTTAATATGCATTTCTTCATCATTTTAGATTTCAGCTGCTTCCTATTGACCCTCCCGTAAGGTCTACCGAGATCTTTAGTTGACCGGTCATCGATGAACACAACGGCACCAGACCAGGTAGTGTCGAGGCAATCTAGCAAATCCATGGCCTCAAACTCATCCACCCAAACACCATAATTATTGGGCCATATCAATTTGGGAGCAGGATCAATCGAACACACGGAAAGCCCTGCCGCAGAAACTTGTTGGGCAACCGCGAGCCCTGCAGGGCCACCTCCAACAACTGCTAGGTCCACCACAAGGCCCTTGGAAGGGTCATACAAGGGAAGCTCAAACTCAAGATTCTCCGCCTTGGTTTCGGGAACAAGCTCCAAGAGGGCACTACTTCTGGCCTTCAGAGACCCATTCTTTCCCCATTTCAGATGAGGCTTCTTGGGACTAAACCTAATCTCCTGGTTGTGAGGCTTTGAGGGGCACAAACCACTAGCTTTTTCTACAAACCCATGAAGTGGATGAAGAAATTCAAGCTTGTTGTGAGTCTTGAGCAACGTATCCATGAAATTCAAAATATGGGTATCAATAATCTCACCAAAACCCCAACAGGGTCTCCAAAAATCCTCGAAACACAATTCGAGAATTTCCCCCCAGTTTCTCAACTGAATTATGAAATCCCAGCAACAAATAAACCTTATAATTTCAGTAAACACACAAAGGAGGGGTGAGTCTGTACAAGAACTCACGGTTTCACCGTTAGAGTTGTGAGACCTATAGAAACAAATAATACAATAACAGAAACTGATACGGGTGTTGCGAATTTCACAAGCATTCCAGAACAGAAGAATAACCACAACAAGAATTGAAGCCAATTGTTGAACTAAAACAGAATTGAAGGCTTACCAGGGAGTGGAGACTGAGGAAAAAAACCATTTCTTTGGAAACCAACAATGCAGTAAGCCAAAGAGGTGGATCTGGTAAAGGTGGAGCTTGTGTGGCCCGTCCTCAACGACAAACTCAAGTGGGTCTGCGGATTGGTGTCCAATGTTAATGATATATCCTGAAATTACTTGAAATTGATTTTTTTCACAATTATTATTATTATTATTATTTTATTTTATTTCATTTTAGAGAGAGAGAGAGCGAGAGAGAGGTAGAGGAAAAAAAAATCAGAGTCAAAGTTATCTACTACGGAACCATCAAGCTCGGATTAGTGATGGGAAGTGAGGGCTGACCCGCCCCTGATATGGCCCCGGACCGAGCCAGGTTGAGCCAAGGTCAAAAAAATTTGTCCCTGATTCGTTTACTAATTTTAAATATTTTCAAATAAATTAAAATAATATAATTATTCAATTAATCTAAAAAATTAATATAATCTTAATTACATTGAATTTTAAAAATTATAATAAATAATTTATATTTACAAAAATGAAATTTAAACATAGACTTTTATATTTTGCCTTAGCCCTCGTATTTTATAGGTTCCACCATGCAAATAGGTTGTTATTTTGAATTTGTCATTTTTTTAAAATAAATAATTCATGTGAGATAGCTTTTAAATAAAAATTAGAATTAATTCTAAAATCACTTCCACAAATCTAGTATTCTTCCCATCTCAACCTATGGGTTGTTTGGACTAACCAAAAATATCAAAAGTTATAAAAATTATTAATTTCTTCTAATTAAATCTCGCTGCATATTATTTTTACATCAAATTTTTGTGCTTTTACTATTTTTTTGCCATTCAAACACCCGTTTAAAAAAGTTACACAGTAGATGACTCTTTAAATTATTAATTTATAACAATGTGACATTTTCTTGTAATGATAGTTGCAATTTTAATTGAACTTATCTCCAAAAAAAAAGTTAATAAAATTAATTAGTTAATTAAGATATATTTGTAGTAAAAGAAACATGTTTTATAATTAAAATAAAATAACAGTCAGATAAAAAATTATAGGTATTTTAATTCCATAATTTTAGCAAACTTTTTATGATATTTTTATAAAATTAATATGTTATATAATGATCTTTCTTTTGTTTATATTCATGTATAGCATTTTAGTTCTTAGTATTTTCTCATTTGTTTCACTTACAAATTATTTGAATAAATTTGATTAAATCAAACTACCAATGTGGCGAATGAGATATTATTACAAAGTGATAATTTAGAGTGTCAATATTTGATATTTTTTAGTTTGGGGCAAAGTCTTTAAGCATAGTTCAAAGGTTGTTTAACCTTAAATATTTTGTAAGAATAGCATATTTTGAGTATGAATTGTTCGAGTTTTGGATATCCTGGATATTCTCATTCCCAGAAATAAGTAATAAAAACGAGACCCTGAAGCATGGGTTGGGGATTGTGTTTAAGCAACTTTTCATATAGACCCGTTTGACAATGTTATCATTTTTCTATCGTTATTTTTCTATTGTCATTTTCTGTTTTATATTTTCTGTTACTGTTTATTTTTTCTGAAATGAAAACTGAAAGTGTGTTAGAAAATACAATTTTGTTTATAATTATTAATTTTTTATTTTCAAAAAATATTTAATTTTATTAGTTTCTAAAAATTTAATAAAATGTAAAAAATATATTTCATATTAATTTAATTTTTTTATTTATTTAAAAATGAATAAAATATAATTACTATATTATTTAATCCAATAAATATAAAATATATTATTTGTAATTTCATTACAATATTTACTAAAATATATTTCATAATAATTCAAATTATTTAATTATGATATTTATTAAAAATAATTTAATAAAATATATTCAATATTAGTTAAATTAATTAGATTAAATTAATTATAAAATT
>QLOD02000016.1:11293479-11305167 GCA_003260245.2 Sideroxylon spinosum | reverse complement strand
TCATAATCCTAGTTCTTTTTACCCTCTGATGCTTGTCCTTGTGTGGCTGCTGAGTCATTTTGCTCAATACATTTGTATAGGGGCTAGCTCATAATCCTAGTTCTTTTTACCCTCTGATGCTTGTCCTTGTGTGGCTGCTGAGTCATTTTGCTCAATACATTTGTAACTTGCATGCTAATCTTAGGATGCAATTTTTTCAATAAAAAAATATTAGGAGGACAATTGTTATGAGTAATGAAAATTGTAAACTTGCTGTTACTACGCATTGTAAGTATCTAGAAATTATAGCTAACAAAAAATTCATTGGTTGAGATTAACCACATCAGTCTGCAGAGCCCCGGCTCCTTTCCTGCTGATTTGCACCACAGGAAACTAGATTTGGGGAGGGGCATTTTGTCATGGTTTTTGTGTGTCGTGGTTGTTGAATTCCTTTAAGAAACTTAATGCTCGAGCCATATTATCTGTAAACTTGGACATGATGCATATTTATTTGACCTATCTTAGGAAGTGAATGTTTCTTTATAGAGGCACTTTGGGGCCTTGCATATTGCCAACAAATTTTTCTACAGGTGGTGTTTCTTTTACTTCCTGCGCTTGGTTCCAACTTGACTAATTGACTACTTCTCCACTACCATCAATGCATGTTGTTCATCGTGTATTTCTGATCAATAAAGGTTGCTTTTCCAATGAACATTGATGTTCTTGGATCACAGAGGATGAGTTCTGCTGTCTTTGACCCAACACTTCTGGAACAGTACCCTAGTCATACCTCTCTGGAGGAGGGTTCTTTAGAGCCAGGGAGAATTGATGTGGATCTGAGGGGGTGGTGACTGGACCTATCTCTGAAGGAGGAGAATAAAGACTTGGGGATTTATTAGGGAGTTCTATTTTATTTTTTCCAAGAACTTAGGCATTTTATTTTATTTATTTTTGTTTGGATTTTGTTTCTGATATCTGATTCCTATTTTGATTACTAGCATATATATGTGCGGGTTTCAATGAATGTACGGTTTTGATATTGATGGAATTGAATAAGTACCTCTTTCTCGTAGCAGTCTTTCTCCATCGTCGGTCTCTTCTCTCTCTTCTACTGCCTGTTGTTACTGACTGTAATCTTCTTTTTGCTGCTTAATCATCTACATTTCTCAATCTTTTCTTTCTTTGCTGTGTTTCATCAACATTTATACCTCCTTTTGCGTGGGTTGCTAGAATGGATCTTGTATTCCTGCCTATTACCTACATGCCAAATGTGTACGAGGATTGTTGCTTCTACTCCTCTAGTTTGCATTTCCCTCGCCCTTGTAAACCTTACCTGCTCCCTGCTACTACTGCTGCATTTGATGATAAATTTCCCATACTTAAAAAGTGATTTTTTTTTTTATAAATCATTTCTATATTTTGATCCGTTGGCAATAATTTGTTGTGATATATATATATATATATATATATTACTGCAATACTACGTTTATTTATTTATTCATTGTTTTTTATTTTCTGTTTTTTTTGGGGGGTTGGTGTGGGGAGAATATGATGATGGGGAATAAGTAATGCCTTCGGATTAATGTATAGGACTGAATTTTGATATAATATTGAATTAATTTTTTATGTGGAATTATTTTTTTACTTCTTGGTGGGAATAAAGTAGGATAAGAGATGTGATTTAACATAAGATAATTTTAAGCTTTTTGAATCTCTGTGGGAAACAAATTCAGAGTATTGACATCTTTCAGTTTGAGGGATATATCGTTTTGCAAATAAAAAGATCTAAATGGGATACAGTGGGGACTCCTAGGATTAACAAATCCAATTCCACCTGCTATATCCCATGATCAAACAAAGCCTAAATTACTAAATTAATTTATTCGGTCACTATTTTTTATTTTTTGTACAGCTTATATTGGAAACTGAAGTACGTTAGCAGGCTGCAGTATCTTTGGGAGGACGTTAAGGCAGGAGAGGTTGAAATCCCAGGATTTGTGCGGGAGCACGACGATGTTCTTGAGCACAGACCACTGACAGATTATGGAATAGAACCAGACCCTCTCCGCTTAACAGGTATTCCTTCCACAAGCTACCCATTATCACTTCGGGAAATGGAAGACAGGTGGACCTCTAGAGAGTTTATGTCCTAGTGGATCACTCTGGCCTTTTTAGGCTTTTAAACCTTGTACATGTAATGCTTTGTTAATGTTGTTTTCACTGGCATTTGAAAACCATACAGGAACCTTTCAAACCCGTTGCTAAACTTTGAACCTAGTGAGTAAAGTTTTTGAGTGGATACTTCAGATGCACTGTTGTCTGCAATACGAGTTTCCCTTTATCATTTTCGGAATCTTCCATTTCCTGTTTACTTGTAGGCCCCGATCGAATGCATCTGAAAGGTCCTTTCAAAATTTTTACCTTTTCATAAGTATGGGTCCCACACTTAAACTATTACTTAGATGGTAAACTTTGCCTCCCTCTTCCCCTCTCTTAGGTTTCCCTCCTCTCTTAGCTATCCCTCGTTGGGTGATAATTTTTTGGCACTTCTAGGGTCAGTTAAAAATTATTCCATTTTAAGTCCCTTGTTTTTGACGTTTTTAGTCCTCGTTAGTAGTATTGTTAATTTAATCAAAATAAATATCATGCTAATAAAAAAAATAATAGATAAGTCAACAAGTTAAAATAAATATAATTAAAAAAATTGGATAATAACCAACTATTCAAAAGTACCTATTTAAAAAAAAGTTCTTTAAATAAATTTATAAAAAAAATAAATTTTTAATAAAATAAATAATACAATTTCAAATTAACCAAAAATAATTAAATAGAATTGGTTTTATAATTTAATATTTAATTTAATGGATAACAAAGTTTAGGACATCATAAGGACAAAAGAGTTATTTGACTATTTTTTTTATCATTCACCCCTTTTATTTATAAAACATCCAAACTAAGTCAAAAGTTATCGTCTTCCATAAACATTACATCAATGTGGGTCAATTCTTTAAAAATAATATCCCATTTTATCTTATACTCTTTTTAAAATTTATTTTTTTGAAATTTTAATACTATCTAATTGGGTCCCTAGGATTTTGGAACAAGTTTGATAGCTATATTCGGTATCGTTGGGAATTGGAGGATGGGGTAAGGTGTAAGGTACTAAGAATGTGAAAAGGTGAAATTGACGTAGTAATATTACGTTAGTTTCGTAATATTGATTTGAGACAATTAGACTTTAATCTAATGAGTTAAATATTTTTGTATTATTTTAATTTAAAAAATATAAATATATTTAGATTGTTGAATTTTAATTTGTCAGATTACAAGTCACGGAGTTAAATGATAAATTAACATATCATTGTCTTTAAGAATGGATTCAAGTTTTATTTTGGTACAAAGAAGAATGAGAATTGTGCATAGGTACACTTTATGTAAAATTTCAGTTTTTTTTTTTAGTTAACTATAAAAGGTCAGCTTTTATTTCATTTCATTTTATTTTTTTATTTTTTGTATTTGGGAATGGAAAAAAGTCATTAAGTTTTTGAGTGATTAGTTTTTTAGTTTTTTTTTTTTTTGGTTAATTTGATATTTTTGCTTTTTATGGTACGTGAGAGGGTAATATTTGATCATTTTAGAAGTAAGCAAAAATTAGTTTTTAATTCGTATTTGCCAAAATAAGTTTAAATGTAACATGCCTCGCCATAATCTTTTATTATGTCATTGATTTATGTTTATTTATTTGATGCTATTTATGATCACGGGCCCTTTTTTGTGATCACAATGCGGATTTTAGGGCTTAGGAAGGGTTTTGATTTGGGGTAAAAAAGTAAGTAAAAAGAATTACAAGGCTGAGTTTTGCATTAATAAGAGTTGCGGAAACAACATGTTGTTTTCAATTATATTTAGATAATAAGCGTAAAATTTAATTTATAATAAATATATTAAATTTAGAATGACTAACAATTCATTCATATAATTTAT
This sequence comes from Sideroxylon spinosum, assembly GCA_003260245.2. Lineage (NCBI taxonomy): Eukaryota > Viridiplantae > Streptophyta > Magnoliopsida > Ericales > Sapotaceae > Sideroxylon > Sideroxylon spinosum. The sequence continues at coordinate 11,301,204 of QLOD02000016.1, read as the reverse complement.
GTTTGGATTGAAAATAACAATTAACCTATATATATAAATCTTACTCATTAAAATATTTTTAATAATAATTTTTTGTTTATTTTAAGAAAATACCTATTACTTCTTCTAATAATAAATTTTTAATTTTAAAAGTAGTTAACTTTAATTTTAATGATATGTAATTTTGACAATAACGTATTATTTTTTAATAATAAATAAATTATTATTTTTATAGTAATTAATTTTAATAAAATAAAATAGGTCATTTTATGAATAAAATATTATTTATTAAATATTAATTTTAATTTAATAACATATTTAAATAAAATAAATCATTTTATTTATAGTTAATTTTCATTTGATTAAATTAATTATTACATTATTAGTTTTAATTTTAATAATTACTTTTATAACTTTTTGCTCTTTCTTCTTAACGCTAAACGCGCCCGTAAGTCGAGATGTATTGTTATTTTAATTTAAAGATGAATTTTGCTGTTATTGGAAGTGGCCTTGTAGTCTATTTTTGCACACGGTCGACTAAGGTACTGTTTGGAGTTATATAAAGAAAATATAATTTTACAGATCTTTATAAACATAAACTACGAAACCGTACAAGTTAACTTTTTTTACTTACTGCATAAAGTATAAAATATTAATTTTTACAAATTTTATACAATTTTATATAACTCCAAACATATCCTAATTAAAATCACTAGGAAAAAGTAAGACTAACTACAATTCAAATGCTTGTATTATTTATTTTTTTTCATAAATTATTTAAAATAATTTCTTCTTTTGATGTCAAACTTAATTCACAAGTGCCCCCAAGTAGTACCCTTTTTCTTAGGTCGAGAAGACTTTGATATACATGCATTTGTGACAAAGATACACAAACAAGTAACTTTTAATTAAGACTAAATTTTTTAGAAATCTTTGTAACATATTTAAATAATATATATTATATATGATATCAGTAATTTGGTTTATGAAAAAAAATATAAAATTATATAAATTGAAATTATGATTAAGAAAAAAAAAATTTAACTTTATATAACTCACAGAAAAAATAGAAAAAGAGAATTGATGTAACCGTGGATGGATCAAGTAAAAGTCCCTAGTATTTGAAAATTACACAAACATTATTAATTTTATTTTTTATTCCATTATTATTTAATTTTTGCCCTAATTGTCTTCTTACTTTTGTCATTATTTATTTTAAAGATATAATTTTGTCTCACTTATTATAAATCTTGACTCCACCATGAATGTGACGTGAACAAGATAATCTGAAACTAATATTTTCTAAAATTGAATATTATTAATTTGATTTAACAATCAAATTCTCAGATCGTAAATTAAACTGGATTTCACTAAATCGATTGTGCACTCATTAATTAGTGCAGTGAACCACAATTAAAAAGGATGTGGGTTAAAAGAGGCTAAAACCATACCCGGAAATGAAAAGGCAAGGAAACACTTTTATTAGCTCTTTAGGGAATTACACATATATAGACTCAACTTGAAAACCAGCTACATAATGTTAGAATACAGCAAAAATATTAAATACATCCTAAGTAGGATAAAATATTTATCGGATGATGCAGATATATATACATATATATATAGATATATATATCTCGTCCAGAGTCATCGTTCAGAAGCAAGCTTCACAGAGCCAGCAGCAACACAAGGCGAAGAGGCTGCACAATTAATGATACCGAAAGGAAACTTATAAGAATTGTAAAACGAGAGGGGGGGGGGGGAATTGCCAGCAACATACTTTTTATAGAATCGTAAAATATCTGCATACTGCACAATTAAGATTTATACTTTTACCTTCCAAAAAAAAACATTTATACTTTGTTTGGATGTTTAAGAGAGAGAGGGACAAAAAATATTATAAAGAGGGAATGAAAAAAGAAAAATGATAATAATTTTTTGTTTTTTTTTTTTTTTTTTTTTCCCCTATGTTTGGAAGTTTGGGAGAGAAAAAAAAATAATGACTTTCTTTTTCTGTTATTTGTGAGTTAAGAAGAAATGAAAAGAAAAAAAAAATATACTGTTATTTAATGATTATCTATTGCTTAAGATTCTCATGTAATTTTTTTTTTTTTGAATTTTATATTTAAGGAATAAATATAGTATTTTAAAAAATTTAAACCAACAAGAGTAAGAGATTTTGAGATTATTTTTCGTTTCCATTTCTTTCAATTTATTTTATTCTCTCTATTCCTCATAAAACTCACAAATACAAGACGATTCTTAATTTATCTCTCTCCTTTCATTTTCTTTCTACTATTTTAACCCACCTAAATGGACTATTAGTTCTTGAAGAACAAAAAACATTACCCGGCTTAAATTTTCACGAAATATACTCAACATAATTAATTAAAAGGGATAAACTTTTATAATAAAGGTAACCCTTGCCCCTTTTAAAGCTTAATTGATATATTTATGGGAGAGTACTTAGAATTTCTATCCAAGTCTATTTAAAATTCCTATCATCTGAAATTACTTATGGTCATCTTCTTAAATATATATGCAGAGATTATGATTATATGAAAAGGGTAATACAAAACTATTAGTAAAAAAAAAAAAAAAAAATTTGTCAGAAGAGTAATTAAAATATCATGATGTTAATTTAATAAAAGATGGGTTCAAGAAAAAAGTTACCATCCCTCGAGGAAGCCCCTCTCCCCTTTCTTTTTGGTGAACATCCGGCGCTTCTTCCCAGACGGAGGAGGACTCTCAGTTGGGTATCCTTCAATCAAAAAATTTGAGAAAAGTCAGTACATATATGAAGAGAACAAACAATTATATGTATCTCTCTTTGTGCTCTTGGCTTGGCTTTGCATGTGAGAGAGAGAGAGAGAGAGAGAGAGAGAGAGAGAGAGAGAGACCTTGAGGGGGTTTGTTCTCTCGGTTCTCCATTTTGGGGCAGAAACAACACAAACAATGAGCTTATAGTAGGATTATATGCCTATACCAATACCAAACGCTATATGTGAATGTATAGTAATGGGATCTCTTTGTTAGCTATGTGTGTGTGTATATATATACACACACTATGCACACGTTATTTAATTTTAATTCTCTAACGAGGAAATTTAATTTGAAACATATCTTATTTAATTTTAATAAAATATTTAATTTACTATTATTGCGAAAGGAATTTACAAGTGTTCACACTTTATTACAATAGAATATTCACTTTTACTTCAATTTGTATTTATTTAAATTGTTAAATCTTGAACCACTCCTACAAGTCATTAATTTAATTGCGACTTTTAATAGTTTATGCTAATTTTGTCACAATGGATTTGATCTGTAAATCTGAACTGACCCGTTCAGGTCGGTATGTATTCGGGTTTCTTAACAGGGGTTCGGGTTGAGTTGCTTTGCTCAAATCCCGAACCCACAAGAATGCGGGCGAACCTTGTCGGGTCAAAACGGAATTGCCGCCATTGGATAAACTCCGTAAGAGATTAGAAGAAAGCAAGTGGGAAAAGAATGAATACGCGAACCACACCACCGACTTTGCCACCTCATAAACTTTGGAAAGCAAAATAAAAGCCTTATTGAAAGTTCAAAAGACAGCCATCACAAATAAAAAAAAAAAAGTAAATGTCAAGCTTCGGACGTCGTTGCTTTTGAGTGGTGGATTCTTTTCTTAGGGAGGTAGATTAGTCTAAAATAAGCATTTAAGAATAAATAAAAAAAAAGGTAAGGAATAAAATATAAATTTATATATGTGAAGATCTAAAGTTGGACATAGATTCGACCACTTGAAAATTCAAGTTGGGATTATTTTATCTTCTATAGGCTTGAAAACAATTTTGAGCTCGTTTAATTAAACAGGTTTAATGTGGAATTATAAAAAATTTTATATTTTTCCAAATTTTATTTTTTTTTAATTTTTACACTTCATTCGTAAACAATCCTCTCTTAAAATTAATTTAGTTTTAAAATAAATAAATAATTGATTTGATTTAATAAATAAAATTTTGTAGTTGAACTACATTTTTTAATTTAAAAATTCAATTGAATTGATTTAAAAGAAATATCAAATTTAATCAGATTAACAGAAAATATATAATATAATAAATATGATATATGTAGGTAAATTTGTCAACTTATTGAAGTGGTTTGAAAAAATAAATTCTCATTAAATTTTATTATTTTGAATTAAATTTCAAATGATATAAAAATATTAAATTTAAATTATAAAATGTAATCAACTCCAATTTATAAAATTTTATTTTTAATTTTAAATATAAAAATTTATGAGAATTCCCGTCAAAATCATCATTCCAAATACAATGTTAAAGTATTTACATATTGTTTCTTTATATTTCATTAACAAAATATTTATTTTAATACTAAAGTATTTAATTTTAACCTAAATATTTTATTTAAAAATATAATTTAAAATATATTAAAAAAATAAAAGTAAGTGGATCGAATTAAAGTTTGACATTTAGACCAAACTTTTGAATCCGACCCAACTAAATAATTAATAAATATTAATGTCCACCCACACCTGGCTTTTTTTTTTTTACTTTATTCAAAGAATATTTGCTTTAGCATAAGAATGCCAAAGATAAACGCGTATTGATAACGGTTATCTACGCGGCACGCGGAGGGATTTGTTCATGTTTGGTTTCGTAGTAAATTGGGTTATCTCAAATGACTCAATGATTGGATTAAGGTTTAATTGTCAGATTAATTTGAATTAAATAATAATGTCATAAATATTGAAATAATTGAAAATTATTTGAGGTTTATTTAAATTTTCTTTTAATGTTCATTTCCCAAGGGCCTGTTTGGCCATCATCCAACTATTAAAATTTATCAAAAGTTACAAAAAATTCGTACTTTCTTTCAATCAAATTTTACTGCATATCCCATTTATATCATATCTTTGTACTATTAATGTACTTTTTTATCAATTTTTTTTCCGGCCAAACACCCATTTGATAAAAACCCATACCAAATTTGAAATTTAGTCTAAATATATTATTATTATTATTATTAAGATAATTGCTGCATAAGCAATTAGTTCTTGGTTTGATAAGTATATTATATGCTTGTATTTAATTAGTGAAAAATAGTTATTTTAATTTATAATGAATATAAATAATTAAATTGTAATTTTAATTCATAACAACCATTAAACTAATTGATTCAAATAAATCGCGAAGTATTCGCGCAGGCCATTGGTTGAACGGTCTTTTTTAGCCATTTCAATCACATGGGCCCTTTTTTTTTTTTTTTTTGACAAATGAGTTTAAAACTTGGTTTGGTTACAGCAAAGCTAATTTTTTTGCTATTTTTTATTTTTTTATATGTCTTTTTTCACAAAAATTTGATTTTAATTTTAGAATCTATAACTTTTAGACCCATTCAAAATCGAATAACTCATATCCATTTTAGGTAAAAAAATATTATCTAATTTTTCTCCTAATGTATGTTAGTTTTTAATTTTTATTTATAAAAACATGATTAACATTTTTAAAAGTTATACCTTTTAAAAAGAAAATTAAATTTTGATAAAAATAATTATCTAAAATAAAAAATTTAAGAAGAAAACAAGATATATATCTAATCAAACGACATCTAAGTGATCAATCAAATCTCTTTTTTTTTTTTTTTTTTTTTTCCAAAAATGGTTTACATGTTCATCAATTCATGTTGTGTTTGAATAGAAGAAAAAAAAAGTTTTATTTTTTTTGTTAGTTACTAAAAAATTAGGTGACATTTGATTTGTTTTTTTGTTTGCTGTTTTCTGTTTTCATTTTATATATTAAAAGTCCTAAAATAAAGAAACAGAAAATGCTCTGTTTTCTTTATTTTGACATTTTCATTGATTTGAATTGAAAACACTCAAAACGATTTTTGGTTATTTTTCATTTTATGTGTACACTCATTTTCTGTTTTCTAAAATAAATTTTGAAAATACAAGTTGTCAAATACGTTTAATCTGTTTTCCTTATTTTCAAAAGTGTAAAATAGAAAATGAACTCAAAACAGAAAATAGAAAACAAAACGGAAAACAAAAAATACAAAAACAAACCAAATGAGGTCTTAGTTTGTTGTATCTAACTTTTGAATAGTTATTTTATGAATTTTTTATGAATTTAATATTTTTATCTTTTAAAATTTAATTATTTTACAAAAACTCAAAAAACTGATAACTAATAATTCGACTAACTACTGCTTGTGAAACGAAGTCTCGACCAACCTTCCCTTATCTGAAAGAAAAATAATTAATTTGTAAAAGCTTGATAGCTCGGCCGTTGAATTGACAGATAGAGCATCTTCTGCATAATTTTGGGGTGATGTCAAATCAATCTTTTGTTTCTAATACACAAAAGTCAAGAGGGTTACCTTTTTTTTTGTGTTTTTTTTTTGGGACCAAAATCTACATATGACTTGAAGGGGTTAGCCTATTTCCTGATAATCACACACTTGACTTAAAAGTCTTTCTGACCCATACATGGGCCTGACTGATTTTGGGCGACTCATTGATTAGTGAGCTCGTCCTTAGGTTTCAAACGCAGTATCTCATTCCAGGAGAGGAGGACTAATTAAGCCCAAAATGTAAGCCCCATATTAGAAATTATGGCTAATCTAATCAACTAATGTTTTTCCAATTTCCATCCAGAATTTATATAGCTGATTAATTATATATACATCTCTTTGTATTTTTTTAATTAGTGTGTTTATGGGATTTAGGGTTCTTAACGTTGAAATATAAATTCAGGAATTAAAGTTATATTTTCAACATTTGAATTTTTATGAAAATTCATTGAATAGATGGAAATGATTATCATTGACCATTAAATAAAATTTCCAATAAATTCAAGGACTTAAATTAAGTTTCAGATATCTAAGTTAAAATAAAACTTTAAGATCCCTTCATTTATATTTATGGGTCGCTTTACCTTATATTTAGAACATGGATTTGTCGAATCAAAGAACAAGTAAGAGAAAATGGTAACAATATAAAATGCTATTAAAAATTTAAATTTATTTTATTAACTTAAAAAATAAGATTAAAATAAATAGATATTTATCAAAAAAAAGTTAAATTTTTACTGTGCAAATTACACAAAATTATAAATTTAATTTTTTTCCCACTTCTTTTTCATTGTTGTCCACAAATTCGTGCTTCAAATATAGTAGTGCAGGTTTAAGTTTCCATCACTACTAAAGTTGATAAATAATTAACATTTATTGCTTACCCACCCAAGAAAAAAAACATTTATTGTTTGATATGACTTACACCCAAAAGAGAATAAAAAAATAAAAAAATATGACTTACACCCAAAAGAGAATAAAAAAATAAAAAAATAAAAATCATTGGTTGAGAAGATGGTGAACTAAAAAAAAATTGGATAAATTACACCTAGGCCCCCTTAACATTAGACTAATTACACCTAGACCCCCTGACCTTTTGAACCTTACACTTGGACACCTTATTCCCAAATTTTTGTAACACTTGGATCCATCCGTTAAATTCGTCCGCTAACTAACCGAAATTTAACTGTAAAATAACCAAAATACCCCTGTCCACTTCTATTAACGTCAAAACGTCCAGATTTCTGTTTTTTTTATACTTAAACAAAAAGTGATATAATAAATATATTTAATACTAAAATATTAAAACCTTAAATTTATCAATATAATTAAAATGCTATATTTTTTTAATTTTAAAATTATCATATATAATATCTTATATTTTTT